>PVPY01001112.1:0-14129 GCA_002982035.1 Fusarium algeriense | reverse complement strand
GGCAATGAGTGTAAAAGAGGCTATGACTGGTAGGCCTAACGAGAGAAGAATGGGTTAAGCCAATCTAAGCCAGCCTTTCGAAATAGAAAGTATATTTCTTGCAAAAACAGCCTTGTGGATGTGACCGAGCCAGAAGCGTAGTTTTAACAGTGATCCGACACCAGCGCCTCGTCTCAGAGGGTGCTCATTGAGACCAGTTCGTCCCCACAAAGATCAGCCCTACCAATAAAGGCAGGGTACTAAAAACAATCAATTATTGCTGCGCAATTCAGCTCCCTCGACGCACAGGATTTTGGTTCCGGCAGTAATGCACATATCGTTTTCAACTCCAACGAACAAAATCCCGCAAATATGGCATAGCGAGGCTGTGAGGTTAACAGAGGGTTGCATAAAGTGCAGCACCTATGCTGCGTGACTGAAGATCCTGGTCCCAAATGCGCAAACGAGTGGCCGGCTGACGGCGGTAAATGCTTGGCAGTATTCAGCTTCGACAATCGTATGTCACCGAAGGCAGGATGTAAGGCGAAAGAGTTTCCCCATTCGACCGTACTAGTTCATGTGCAGGTAAGACGGCAGAAGTCACAATGACGAACAATGTGCCTAGAGGGAGCCCAAGTCTACCAATCTCATGGAGCCTAGAGGCGCAGTTGCCTGACAAGGGTGTTGTTTGGGGGCTGTGGCATCTGCAACCGAGTGCGATAGGCGGCAGAATTGAGTGGATGAGATTATGATAAGCTGAGCAGTCTCATAGGTTAGGTCACATACAACCCTCACCAGTCAAAGTCCTCCGTCGCCTCCAAGACGAAGCCATGACGAGGACTGAGCCTACGACACTGCCATGCCACCGAGAACATAATAAGCAAGCTCCTTTCGTCTCTAATTTTCTGGATCCTCGGCGTTCATTTTACTTTCTTCACAGTCACCTATTTTTACTCGTTTAATCTTCATTCACAGTACACACCTCTTGTATACCATGGACATCATCGAACGAAGAATACCTTCAGACTCAATTAAGAATCCTCAGCTTCTGGTGGAGAATCTCCAAATATTCTGCAGCAAAAATGACTTCCAGATGGAGAGTTTGGAGATGCGCAATGATGTCTATATAATATCTCTCAGGAGGTTACCGCTGCATCCGCAGCCGGCGTCCCAAGCTGTCTTTTAACGTGGGTTTCTATTACGCCTCAGCCAAGGCCTATACTGATGAAGCAGATTCGATTTCCCCCTGTTTCCAATAATTATGTGCTTGGAGGACGCAAATACGTTTAGGGTCACTGTAGGGAAATGCTTTGACCCTCTGGTACGGAGCGGTTGTAAATGGAGTTCGGTAGCGTTATTCTTTAATCTGATGAGCACAAATTCCATGTGCTGTAAAAATACAAAATTGTGACTCCTGTTTTCGTGGGATAGAGCGGTAGGCGCCACTTTTCTGATGCAGTCATCAGCCACCCAGTGTCCGAATGAAAGCGGAGATGATGCATGTATCAGGAGGGCAAAGGCCTCACCCATCCTGATTCCTATTCGTGCTGAGCCGCTCACTTGCAGTATGTGATGTGATGTGTCATCAATTAATAAGGCTGTGTCCAATTACAGGAAGACGATATGTTGATCCGCTTACTGGTTGCGGGCCATGCCGCTGCGCTCTGTCGGGTGACCGACAAGGCGCGCAGGAGAGAGTGGTGTAACAACATTGATGGTTGTATATTGCAATCCTAACCTCTGAATGCCCATGGCTTTTTTTCAACCCATACCCTCTCATTTCACTTGACGATTCAGTGAGACTTTAGTGCATCTGAGACTTGTCATCCTTGTATGAGAGGGTAGGAGAAGTCTGATGAGGCCCTGCATGCTAAAGCTTTCACGTAGCGCCTCGGTTACAAAAAGGTAGTCTATCTAACTCACCCACTTACACATAGAGACCGCCCCTAATTGATAGAAATACGTCTTTTCTTTCTTTCCACCCATACTAGCCAAGAGAGTAATATTTATTCTAGCATACCACTATCCCAAAATGGAGAAACAGAAGCCTCCCCAAAAAATTACTTACGCTGCCATCACAAGATCGCTGACCAACCGAGAGATTCTTGGTGCTACTGATGAAGAACAGGTGGAATGGAAGCGTGCACATTGCGAACCATTCATGTCAAGAGTGGCAATCCGATCCTGTGTTCAGCAAGACCCGGTAAAAGCAACGTTACGCAAAATATTAGGCGATGATCGCGACATCGATAAAGTAACGGAATTTGTCGTCGAAAAGGCACCGATAGCCTTCTTAAACATAACCTTTGTCGGAGCTGCACGCGATGAGAATGGAGAACCTTCTATTAAAGTTCTTCAAAAGTATAGATTCTCAGATGAAATCTTTCCCATCCGTACAATCCCTAAAAAAGACATCGATGACGAGGGTGACCTCTATGATATCTGCGGGGCTAATTCAGACGCCATCTTGGGATGTTTTTCGGAATGGGATCCAATACGCAAGTTTGAGTATGCGAAACAGCAGTGGACATTCCTGGCTCCTGTCTTTGTCGAGTCTAAATTTGAGTATAAGCTTAAACCACTCTGTCGAATGCCCTTTGTATGCATACCAGATGGCACAGTGCTCCGGGGCGCGTTTGGCACAGTTCGTCAACTTGGTTTGCATATCGACCACCAAGATCTGACTAGCTTCAACCTGGTATAGACACCTATGCGTTGGGTTTGAAAGGTGAAGCTAATACTTTACAGAAATTACGAAGTGATAAGCAATCCACTGACGTTGCTGTCAAGTTCATGGATATCAACAGCACTGGCTCTGCTTCAGATGTAGAGAAGT
Organism: Fusarium algeriense; assembly: GCA_002982035.1. Classification (NCBI taxonomy): domain Eukaryota; kingdom Fungi; phylum Ascomycota; class Sordariomycetes; order Hypocreales; family Nectriaceae; genus Fusarium; species Fusarium algeriense. Next base: position 11,314 of record PVPY01001112.1, on the reverse strand, counting down.
TCTATGCCAAAGAGGGGACGACACTCCGTCAAATGAGAGACATGAACGACCCCCATCTTATAAGAGCCATCGCCGCGTACAGAAAAGGCCATGATAGGTGTTTTATCTTTCCATGGGCCGAGGGTGGAAATCTTGACAACTTCTGGAGAACTGACCAAAGCAAACTCGACCAAAGCTTAGTCGTCTGGGCCATCAAGCAGATGACAGGTCTATCGGGGGGTATTTGGAAGCTTCATGAGAAGAACACCCGGCACGGAGATATCAAGCCAGCCAATATCCTTTGCTTTATGGATTCCATGGACAGGAATGATCGTGGGACGTTGAAGATCGCTGATGTTGGCCTTGCAAAGGTCCACCAAGTATACACCAAGTATCGTATCGCTGCATCTACGAACCGACACAGTAGTGAGCGGTATGAGCCACCCGAGATGCCCGGCTACCTACGAGGAGACCCAATCCCACGTGTATACGATGTCTGGTCACTGGGATGTGTTTTCCTCGAGTTCACAGTCTGGTTGATCTTTGGATGGGACAGACTCCTGGAGTTTCGTCAAGATCTCGTTGCTTCAAATACAGACAAATTGTGGGAGGCAGTTGGAAAAGCGACCCCCCGACATCATAAGGTGAATGAAATTATCACTGACGTTGAGCAAACCGTCCCGGCCCGATCGGCGCTTGCGGATCTGATCAAGCTCATCTCCAAAGATCTTCTAGTGCCCAAGGTTGATCGTGCCGACGCCAAGGAAATAGTCAAGAAACTTCGACATATCCAGGAGAAATGCGGAGAGGATCGCTCGTATTGTTTTGGCAAAGCTCTAGTAGCTGTAGCCCAACAAAGACCTGGCCCAGCTAGTGGTATCCCTGATTCCCTTCCTGACAACGTAAGTCTTCATACATAATCTGAATTCGAATTGAACTGACCAGACTGCTTCTAGTACGTGAGTTTATCACTATCCAAATGGTTTTGCTGCTTCTAAACTACTGACCACATCTTTGTTGCTTCCAGAATGTTAGTTAATAATCCACATTGAGTGAGTGCTATCATGTTAATCTGTTCTAGTCAGTAAGTATCCTTCAAATAGCCGTAGTGCACGAACTCTGTGACGACTGACACTCTTAGCGTACAAGGCGACTGGACAATCAGTGGCGAAACATCCCAGATAACAGTTGGGCCCGAATTCTGATATCTCAGCTTGACTGGTCATCCCTCCGACCAACCATTGAAAGCTGGCAATTCTGTCATTTCTGTAGTTCAGTTGACTTCCTTTCCATCAACATAGATTTGGAACGAACTGTAGAGGATCTCGAACGTGGCTCGGGCGATTGTTGCATGTGTCGACTTCTGTTTCGCATCTTGTCAAAGTCTTCAATGAATCCCACTCAAACCCTGAAGCTTATCGCCGATAGCGAAAGCTGTTCACTTTCATTGTCTTCCAACGATCCTCCACTCATATCTCTCTATCTAGAACCAGGTAAGCTTATATATATACCGCTTTGGATATCAGACACTAGACTAATTGGTCAGCTTACATGGGTCAATCTCCATTTCATGCTCAATTCGGACTCCCGATTCTGCCAGCTGCTGGCAGCTCCCAACAGTTCAGACTTCTCAATCAATGGATACATCTTTGCGATACGACCCATGGGTGCATTTCAAACCAGCCCGGCACGGACAAGATCATGCCAACAAGGCTCATAGATGTTGGTACAGCTCAGAGCCCGAGTCTTCGCCTCATCGAGACTAAAGAAGAAAACCCGACCGGTGCATATATAGCATTGAGTCACTGCTGGGGAAAGCTGACGAGGGAAGAGAGATTCTGCACATACATTGACAACTTCAAGAGTCTAAAGGAAAGTATCCCATTCGACAAGCTACCTAAAACCTTCCGCGACGCAGTAACTCTCACACGAGGGCTCAACGCCAGATACCTATGGATAGACTCGCTGTGTATCATCCAAGAAGATAGCGAAGATTGGAAACTCGAGTCTGCCAGGATGGAAGACGTCTTCAACTCGGCTTATTGTACTATCGCGGCTTCTTCTTCAACATCCTCCCTCGACGGGTTTCTTGGCGACAGAGAAGAAAGGGCCGTGATTGGCATACAAACACCTAAAGGGCCTATTTATCTTGCCGAGGCCATCGATGACTTTCAGAAGCATGTGGAGCAAGGCATACTCAATACACGAGGTTGGGTGTTTCAAGAACGAGCCTTATCACGCCGTACCATACATTTCACCTCAACTCAGGTCTACTGGGAATGTGGCCAAGGCATCCACTGCGAGACTCTAGCTCAATTGCGAAAGTAAGTTAGACAGATAAGTTACCAGAATGCAGGGCTGACCAATGGGACAAAGCCGTGAATCGGCGCTCCTTGGAGACTCCAATTTCCCAACCTACGGTCTGCAGAAGTACAAAGACGATAGCATCCGACTAGTCCAGTATCTATACAGAACTTATAGCGGACTTGGTCTTACCAATACTACAGATCGCTCTAAAGCAATTCTGGGTTTACAAAAGCGTCTCAGTCGAACCTTCCAGTCAACAACGGAATATGGTGTGCTATCAGCCTACTTTGAGAGATTGCTGCTGTGGCAAGTCGAAACCCCTCAAGAACAGCGCATATCGTATGCGAAAAGTGACAGAGTCCCCTCATGGTCATGGATGGCCTTGATGGGAAGGATTCGTTACATGGACATACCGTTCGGCAAGGTTGCCTGGACGGGATATGTGAAGCCTTTCGGTCTGAAGACAGGTGCTGCTTGGGATGGACGAATACAGGCCGAAGCACATGAACTCTCGATCAATAGAGCCGAGCTTGAAAAGAGAGTGCAATTTGATTTAACTCAAATTCAGCTAGATTCTATGAGTCTGAGATGCGTGGTGGTTGGAAATAGCAAAGTGGCGAATCAAGATGGAACTGTCGATCAGTATGTCCTGCTGATACGAAATGTCTCATCTGGTGAGGCAACGCCTCATGTTTGTGAGAGAGTTGGGGCAGGTGTAATTCTGGATCTTCATGTTGGTCGGGCTAGTACAATGGTTGATCTTGTATGAGACAACGGTAGGACTACATTGGTCAAGGCATGATGAGGCGATACGTAACACTGATTGCACCATAGCGCATGCTGCACCCCAAACCCGACAAAATTGTACATGATCCCCTCATAAACCTCGGTTCGTCAGTCAGAAATGTCAGAGATTTGAAAGCAATTTGTACGGGCAAACCAGAGCAGAATCATCAACAGGCTTCATCTTCAGAACACTTTCACTCTCTGAACTCCTCCAGCTCAGTCTTCCCATGATACAAAGTCCAAGCCCAAAGCGAGTCGACAACTAAAATAGCCCCGAAACTAAATACAAGACTGCCCCCGAAGACATAGCTATAGTACCGCCATGCATTGTTTTAATTCAAATCATCCACCTGACATGCGATCGCCCAAGGCAGTACATACAGCAAATTGCTAGCAAGACTCTGATACAAGTACCACCGTGGTCGGCTCGCAAGAAGAATAGTCGCAAGCTGAGTGGACATTGCATAGAATATATAACACCAGTCGAGACTTCGCCACATATAGGCTGTGACTTCTGCGACTTCATCGGAGCCGCTGATGTATGATGCAAAGGACTTTGCTCCGAAGAGAGTCAGGAAGATGGCTATCGGGACTTCAAAGACGAGGGCGAGGACTAGTGACCTGAGTGCTGGGCGTGCAATGCCGTGTAAATCTTTGAGAGATGCTTGGGGCCTCCGTGTGCTGATATCGACTCGTCTTCTCCAATCTCCCCAGTTGTGACCGATAAATTGTAGCGCAGTAGCTTCCAATGTTTGGACTGGCACCATAATCAGGCCCCAGCGAATGGTGTTGAAGACTCCCCAAGCCGTAGCATAGACTGCCCCAAGCGCAACAATGGTGCTCACCAACCAGAGATACAAGGCGTTTCTCACAGCCGATTCGATGAAGAAGATCAACCCAGGCCGGAGAAGGACTTTGAATGAGTCAAAGCTTGGACGCAGCTTGTTTTGAACATGGTGAGGTGTATGCCTCTTGAATGGCCAAGTATTCGACCAAAGGAAGTAAACCAGTCCTGCAAAAGCTGCAACCAGATTACAGACCAACTGAATAGTACCTTGCATGTTGACTGTAGGTGTGAAGGAGCCGACATGGAATCGTGAAATGATGAGAAAGTCAAGGATGATGTTGACAGCGAACTTGACAGTACTAATCGCCAGTGGGATATCCGGCTTATCCAAAGCTCTCGTAGCTGTCGCTACAGCCGTTTCCAACGCTCCACTAAACACAGTAAAGGATGCGATTCGTACGTAAGTCAAGCTCGCATCGCGAACTTCTTCAGGAACGAAGCTGTTCGCAAATGACGACGCAGCGCCAAGAAACACAATACTCAGTATCAGCCCGATAGCAGACTGAAAGGCAATAAGAGTATGCGTCAACTGAAGGCGCTTCCCAAGCGATCGCGAAGCTTTGTCGCCAATGATGACCCAGGCTGCTCTAGGTAATCCTTCATTGACTGCCTCGGACGCGGTGTTCATATATGTATACGCATCGGTGAGCACGACCATAGATGAGTCGATGTTTGCGACCCATAGCTTGGATAAAGTGCCGTATAGTGCGGGGAGGATGAATGACGCGAGGTTGAAGAGGAGGGAGCCTGTATAGTGCGTGCGATGAAGGGCTGAGGATGAGCATGCGGAGGGGAGGCGGCGGATGCGACGCGTGATGGTTTTGAGGATCTTCATCTTTCCGCGGGTCCTTGGGTCATTTTTGAAAATGAAGAGTCGTATTCGTGAATTGAGGAAGTTCAGGGCGATGATTGAGAGGGGAAAGCTTTGTGTAACCGAAAATGAGGACCAGAAATACGACACAATCTGCTGCTTCAACCCCTCTTTCAGCTGGTCGGCCTCCCGCATGAAGAGCGCAACCGTTCAACAGAGACGATAAAAAACAATTCCAAGAGACTTTAACAACAAAGCGTAAAAGGAATCTGAAAAATGGCAATGCGGTAACTTCCAATAAGTTCAAGCAGTAACAAGAAATTGCTAATTTGGAGCTCTACATATTTATATCACTCGGTAAGGGTAGTTTCAGTCACTGTCTGTACAAGTATAAGAATTTCACTCGCCAGTACCTTGGCGCTGTGTTCTCTTCCAATCCCCCAGGTTCACCAAAGAACGACTCCAGCGCGTCTGACAATTACCCAGCCTCGTCAACCCTAGTCACCCTGAAAAGGATTTAAAGGCTCCCCGGGCGAAGAATCTTCACCAACCTGCTCATAGATACGTACGCGTCTTGGATCTTCCAGGTATTCCCCATGTTTCTCCTCATTAGTAGGCAATGCAACGGGCGGCTCTTGGCTTGACAAGTCCACAGGCGGTGGGACTTGTGAAGATACCCCAGGATGAAACGATGGTTGGGGGTTATTAATGAAGCATTGTGCAATCGAAGGAGCTGTAACAATCTGGGTCTCTATGCTAATCTCCGTGGTGATAGGTACGATCTCTTTGACATGCTCGACTGTAACGTTGACGGTGATGATGGCGGGTTTCAAGTCCGGCACGGTCATGGTTTTTCGGCAGTGACCTAAAGTTTCACCCGTCAGCTCTTGATTAAGTCTAGAGGAGGAGTTTCTTGTACATACCTTGTGTCTCGTGGTTGACGGTCACGACCTTGACTGACTTGACGACAACTGTTTGAGTGGGAAGAACCTGGTTTGTTCGTCAGCTCATAAAGCTCGACAACTTCCAATCAAGGAAACGCACCTTTTCTGATGTAGTGGTATAGTTTTGGGTAACATATATCGTGCTAACAGGTGATCGAACAATCTTGATATCTTCCATGATTCCGCATTGGCTGATGTGGCCATCGCATTCAACCATTGTCTTTTCATCGAAAGATCGTGACGTACCCTGTTCGGGATCCCACAAAACAGTTGTTGAAACTGTCGGACACATATCAGCAGGCTGAATGAACAGCCCATGCTATCATTCGAGAACAGAGGAAGGGAAACTTACGCAACTCTGCAGCAACCAGGCCCAAGAGCCATAGCAGAAAAACGGCGACGGATCGCCCAAGAGGATTGACCAACATCATTAACTGTCGTAGATGTTAAGAATAGAGGCTGGAGAGGAGACTTGTTGAGAGATATGAATGGAGCAAGTTCCGAATTATATCAGAGGTAGCAATCTGAATTTATCGGCAATGGGAAAGAGGTCGGCGGGATGAGTGAAGGAATCAAGAGGTAATGTCAGATTACAAACAGATGTTTCTGCACCCAAGGGGGAGCTTCAGCTACCCATTCTTGTACATGTGACGATTTCTGGATTTTCGTTAGTCCAATACTTGAAAACAGCTGGAGAGACAGTGAATCCTTGCATGCGTCATACGACAGGTGGCTTGCGAGTCGAGTCTGAGAGACGATCTCGATAGAAAACAGCTCCAGGAGCCATCGAAAGCCACAAGAAGTAAGTTACTGTAAATGGAAACAATTTTACTTTCTCTTATCCTGATAGAGTATGGGTAAGCGATGCAGGGCGAGGTAGAAATGTGACGAAGAGAGTGGCTTGCGTAACATTTCGATGGTAGGTGATGGTGTATACAGATAGGGAAATCACTCAAAGGCTATTACCTTTTTAGAAAGGAAATGATACGATTCGTTTCATGGCACTGCATTTCGAGTTAGAGCGTTCCTAAAACGGTTAGAATCTACCAGTTGTGGCTGGCGGATATGACATATAGTTGGCTGGGGTCGGGCGAGGTCTAGACTAAGAGTTCACAGCCGCAATATGCACGATGCATTGATTCAAGTTGGAATAAGGCGATATCAGAACTATAATATGCTAAGGGGAGGAATATCTGGCTGTTTGGATGTTTAAAACAAAGCTGAACATCTCGTCTGGACTTTGGAATGTGACCTTGCCGCCCGTCAAGACCCTTCGAGCAAGGGCCTTGCGTCAAAGATACAGGCAACATGAGGGCGTCTGATACCAGGATGCAGACCTTCCGCGGGTTGTGGCGGTATTCGAGGGATCTCAGGTCCCTCATCGTCTGAAGCTTCGTTTTTAGCGCGGTTATGTGGGCGACATGTGTTAGACGCAAGCCCGGTCAATAGAGACCAAGTCCCTGATCATTTTGTGGCAGGTGGCTCAACTTTGGCTGGCTGAACATGAGATATCGACAAACCGAAAACGAGATTTCATGTCTCGTCAGCCCATTTGATAGATTATGAGATCTAGATTGTTGGAAAAATCAGATGCTTTTTTGGTACTATAGCCACTTTGGGCCTTGGGCTTGCAGGTTACCAGATCTCTGATTCTCTGGAGCGTTAACTAGGGTAAAATCGGTGGCATTGGAGCACATTTATAGGCTGGACGAAGCTTTTACACGAGCGTGATGAAGTAAATGTTAGGCTGTATGCACGGGAAGAGCTGCTGTACGCTCTGCACCTATAAAGATCGAGATAGATCTCATCAGAAATTTGGAAGCCTGAACTGATACCAAAATCACATTGGCTCAAGGACATCTGATCTGTTGATCATGGACTCTACTGTAAGAGATCATCTTCCAAAACAATTTGCTAATACTAATACACATACAGCAACTTCCTAAAGACATTGCTGCCGTTGATAGTGGAGGCAAAACCTACGTATTCTATGTCAACGAAAGCCATAAGCTCAGCTACATCGTGAAGCCTGGCGTAGGATGCAACGGAGGTTATGCAGCAGAGACCATTGAGATAACGTACCAGAACATGCACGTCAAATGCGACAGCCGAGAAGTGGCTGCCGTTGCTTGGAAGACCCCTAACGGCACGGACGAGGTTTGTTCGCCGCCCAGGCTACCGGTTCTCTACTGACTTGACAGATCCGTGTTTACTGCATCCTTGCAGATAATTGCAACAAAGGAATCCTCCAGGAAGTCTGTTTGAGTAGTGATAAGCCGGAGAGGAAGTGGTATCAGGGTTGGTTAGGCTCGAAGAATGTCCTGCGGTATGTTGAGAACGGAGCTTCTATCTCAGCTACCGGCACTTCGTTCTCCAACCTCAAGGTCTTTGTGTCGGGCAAGGATAAGGATGGCGTTCCAAAGATTGATATTCACTATTACACTGGAGAGAATGACGGAGGTTGGGCAGTCGAGTCTGCGAATGATCAAATTTCGTCTTAGTCGAGAGCAGATGTGATTTTGCACAAGGAGCAATGAGTAACGAGGTCACAAGCGAGAACCATCACGAATAGGCAGAATAATACCCCTGAATCTCCCCCAAAAGTCCTTAAGAGTCGTCCTTCGAAATGCATGTGATCATCATTGGTTGTATTGTTGCCCGTCTCACGACCTCCAGCCATCTCCATTAGCTCATCTTGTCTTCATGCAGATAATTGAGAACTTGAGTTACAACTCTACTTGCCCGCGACATATTATCCACTTCTCTGAACCCATAAGCAAATAAGCTAGCCTTGTCTAGTCCTCCAACCTTTGGCTTGTGGTGCTTTCTGATCTACGAACTACTGCTTCGGTATGTCTTCAGCCGATTTGATGAGGTTAACTGATGCCACTGGTGGAAATACGATGATATGATCTTTGTGCCCCCCGAACATTGAAACATGCGAGAGGGCCTGAGCGCCTTGAAAACTTTCTAAACCAATGACAACGGCACGCGAAATGCAATGGCGAAATCCCTCAAGTCTAAATAACTGCCGTACTGTCGATTACGGGATCACTGGGACATCTAGGCCTCTGGCTCATCAAGTTTCAGCCAGCCACTCTCGGCATGGGAAGAAAAGCGGAACGACTTCCGGCGGGGGTTTCACCTCTCTAAAAGTCGCCTACACCCTCTCCATTTAGCACTGGCCACGGAAGCCTCGGGAACGCTTCCTCCCATGTGGGGAAGCCGTCGATTGCAGAATGCCCATAAGTGGCACAGCGTACCTTGGCAACAGCATCCTTGTCAACGATCAAGAGGTCCATATTAGTGGCTGGCATGAGGCGGGCTGGCACTCCAAGAACAGCCAAAAATTGTCACATTAAGTACCTTAATCCCAATTTCACTGAGTCGCCAAGAATCTCCTATGTGACATATTTGGTGAAAAGGTCCTAACCTGACTCAAATGTATCAATACTTCAGCCAGCCGTATTCCATAATAAGGAGGTCGAGAACAAGCCACCCATCTCAATGCCGGTATGTCGTCCAATCAACCTGACGATTCAGGCTTGCGGGGAGCTCTACATGGTCAATTGACCTGAGAATTGCGAAACTTTCGTAACCCCTCAACCTTCGAGTCATATCTGTAGTTCACAAAGAGGCGTCAGCTCGGGTAGCTAGTATTACCATGAGCGCTTGGACTATCCGAAATTAACTGCTCACCGGAGAAAACCCACCGATCTATCAAACCTTAAGTGGTAGCTAACCTCTAGCTCCAGGTGACAGCAAGGCAGGGCTAGTATGATTTGAGAAAGCAATTGCCCTATTGGGATTTGGGAAAGCTCTTTTGAAGTTAATTTACCAGGTAGTTTGTGGGGTTAAGGTACAGCTTGCGGACAAAATTGATCTGATAAACCGTAAGACATCTCGAAGATCAGCGCTAAGTAACGTGTTAGGTCAACCACTGGAGTAGTTTCTCGTTCGGAGTGGCTTCTTCACATTGATGCCATGTTACAGCTGTATCAATGCCGTCTCCGCGGTTGACCTCCACTAGATCGGCCAAAGAAATAGAATGGGCTAGCCATAAACCCTCCGTCAAAGCGCACACTAAATCTTGGAACTGGGGTTTTCTGTCAAGGGTCTCAGGACTTACCTAGTGCTACCTCGAGAGACTCACTCGACAGAGGATTGGATCTAGTCAAAAACTTGCTCGGTGTGTTCGTTTCCAAATGCCGTTTACGTACTGTCGCACTGGAAGAAGCTCGCATGAACTATTGGTGTGTGCATGAGGTCAATTTGGCAACTATCCTGGTATCCTGGTAGTCTGAAAGCAGAAGCCCCATTCATCTAACTACAATCTTGTTCTCATGGAAAACTTTGTGCTCTTGTCCCCAACAGAAATAGCAATGTCAATCTGTATGTTGATGTTGAGGCTCGGATTTGGCGTTAGTTCCGTGACATCCGTCGTGGTTTGTTTCTCTGACTCCATGCGTTTTACCTGCTCATCATCCCGTCCGTCAATCCTTGCCTGCCCTCTAATCTCAATCTTCGGTTTCACGTAGTCCTCTGCGTGACTCGTGTCAGAGTTTCAGAGCTTGCCCCAAGCGTCGCGGTTGAGAGAGATGGCCTTGGCCTTCTCGGTGATCGTGAAAATCAGGTTTGCCTTCGTGGCCGGGTCTGCGACAACGGACAGAGAAGTATAGTCATTGACATAAGTTTTCTTGGTCAATTCACGCGCCGGGCTAAACTTGGGCTCGCCACCAGTGATGGTGGCTTCGGAGCGCCAAAGCTGGTTGCCTTGGCCGGTGAGGTAGACGAAAACTTTATCAACGTCTTCGACCTCAGAACGGGCATGGACTGCCGCAATTCTGGCAATTTGGCCTTTGCCGATATTACCACCCATGCTTGGAATCTCCTCGCCTGTTTCCATTGTGATTAGTCATGATCAACCAGAGATAAAAAGACTTGAGAAAGCAACTTACCGTTCTTGTTGTCTACGCCTCGTAGCATGATGCTTGTGTCGCCCCTTTCATCGGTCGTCTGATACACAATCCAGCGGTTCTTCCCATCGTGAAAGGCGATGATGTCGGTTCCCTCATCTGCCTCGTTGGTCTTGACAACAATAGTGGGTTCGCTGTCAGGATCACTCAGATCCTTTTCCCAGATGTAAACCTTGTCTCTTGCGTCCTTCCTAGAATGGGGAGCATTCATAAGTACCCATTCAATTGAGATGATTTAGAATTGCAAAATACTATGACAAGTGCAATCCAATTTCCAATAAGGTAGTACTTACATTTGAAAATACAGATAGCCCTTTCCGTTGTCACTTGCCTTGCTGCAAGCAGCGAAATTGTTGTACAGTGCGTGGCAGTTCTTTACAGGAGAAAAGACAGGACTCATCTGACTGATCAGTCCAGTTTGCTCGTTGACACCATAAACATGAACCTAGAGGGAGCGATCATTGTCAACATTGATGTTCAATAAAATTTGAACTGGTGGAAGAACTTACAATTTCATTGAAGACTGTAGACACCAGCTTCGAACCTGGTCGAAGGACAGGAACAAAGGGAGCTGGGTTCCCGTAATATCCAACCACGCCATCCCCCTCATCTTTCTGGCCGTTGACAGACTTGTCACTGAAGTTGACCTGATCCATGCCAACAG
>PVPY01001110.1:0-35666 GCA_002982035.1 Fusarium algeriense | reverse complement strand
GTATACGGGAGGCGTGCGTCAACAGCTGATGTAATGTACCGTGGTCGAAGTACAGTCGACGACCGAAAGACGGAGATGCGAGGAGAGCGCGAGGAGGGTGAGGAAGTTGGAGAGAAGGGAGAGGAAGAAGAGAGGTGGTGAAGGTGAGGAAAAAGGTGAGAGAGATGAGATGTAAGTGGGTGAAGAACAGAAGAAGAGGAAGAAGAGATGGAAGAAGTCATGGGCTAGCTAAGGTACCCAAGCTATTGCAATGGCCAGGGCCAGAAACCAAGACAGCTAAAAAACCACGAGTGACCACACAAAGACCCCGTTCCAGTACCTGCCAACCGAAGCATCTAAGAGGTACAGTGCCTTTGTCTAAGGTAGGTACGGTAGGTACCATGAGTTACTACCTTAGGTATTGTGGCAGCAGCAGCCCGTAAGTGAGTGAAGTGGGGTAGGGAGCACGGGAGGGGAAGGAACATAGAAAATGATTAGACACTTGTGAAACAAGTACCCTAATTGATTCTCCCTTGAGACAACAATATATTTATGTTGCACTAATCCATAGGTGAGGGGAAGATATACTTGGAGATAAAGTACCGAAGCTTTGTTATCCGTACTCATGTATATCGCCCCAGCTTAATAAAAAACACTGATCTCACGGGCGGATATGTTGGCTCTCTCTCTGGGACCAGCTAAACATATCTCAAAGATTTCCAGCTACGAACCAAGGTAAGGAGTGAGGGATCAGGGTGTCTAGTGATAGTGGGAGGGTATGTATCACGATACCGCCGTTGGAAGCCAATAACTGACGGGACGGGACAGGCACGAAACGGTGACGATGATGCTCAACTGCCCTCCTTATTGCTAGGGCAAGAGTTGTGAACCAAGACTAGATTTGGTGACTTGTTTTCTAGTATCGATCAAAGATATTCCTATTAATCGAGAACGGAATCGACGGTCATTAGAAATGATTCTAGATAAGTCTCATCCTAACCGTGGTTGTCTTCGATTTGACAATAGCTGTGTCACACACACAATGCCAGTGGAAAGCCAGGATTCTTGGCATATTGCACTAATCCTCTCTGGGAAACAAGCGAACATCCCAGGTTCCTGGCATCTTTCTCTTTTGTGCACCAAATCCGAGGCCCATACGCCCTGGCAACCTGGTCACTCGGGAGTTTTTCAGCACACCCACACGGGCCGGAGTGGGTCATGGAGCGAGCATTGACTTTGTATCTATTGTAATCGTCCACAACCGACCAGCGCCGCATGGTTCCGTTAATGGCTTTATTGAGCGAATATTAGACGCACGAGGATGCCAAGGACAAAGAGAACAAAGCAAAGGAGGTCAAAAGAAAGAGAAGATATTCGTGATTCCAGAACTATAGGCATCATATCAGCACATGGCGGTGTTGAAAAGAACCCAATGGCAGATCAAAGGCTAAGTTTCACAACCTTATTGGACATCTTCGTGATAATCAACCAGGGAGCTGCAGCTTTAGTTCGTTCGATATCAAAACACCAGTCACTGATGCGACGGAATACAGATACATACCTTCGTTGACCCCCATGTTGCATTCTTTCTATTCTTCTCAGTGAGCATCAATCCCTCCGCCTTTCCCTTCATCGTTATTCCCCAGCCCGAAGGCCATGCAACGGTCCGCCCCCGCAAACCGTCGACAACGTGCTGGCTCGCTTATTATTCTGCAGTAAGAATAGTTCAGAGTCAATGCCCATTCATTACACAGGGTCGCTCGAAGAACATGAATGCATTGTGATCAGGCCTAATGAGTGATGCTTATTACACTTTATCACCCGCCTGCAGCTCCTGTCTCTCGGATTGGCGGTTGGATGTCCACAGCTGGTGGAGTAATGCTGCATAATAAGTGAACAAGTATCACGGTCGCCGACCTCAAGCCACTGTAGTGTAATGTATACATTTGTCTTGAAAGCAAGTGCTGTCAAGTAACCTCAGGCCAGGTGATATCGCATATTGTCCCTGCGACGGATTGGTGGGGAGCAAGCATCGCTGGTTGATGACAAGAGTTTTCAATGATATTTCGGTTACATATGACATTGGCCCTTTTCATCGTTGTCTTAGCTTTTGCTCATGCTCTATCCAAAAGTTCTTGCACGCCTTGTGCCCCCAGTGGTCTAGCCACCACTCGCCGAAGCTATCCTCCACTTCGTAATCTACCTTAGCTACTCTCTCATCTCTCTTGAGGCCACAGATTATACAAGCTTTAGGTGCTGTCGGTACCATCTTGGCCGTATGCACCTGCATATTCTCGCTAATCTCGGGGACCTGAAGTGACAGATTCTTATCGGCAGACCTGGCCGCAGCAACTGCAGATCGTAGGCGACCAACCTGCTGGCGCCATACAGCGACCACATCAGCTGCCTCACGGTCCTCACGTACAGCCTGTGTTTTGTCAACTCCCGCAAGCTTCATACCCTTGCTTCCCGCAGCTGAGATGGACATGCTCTTTGCCAAAATCTTATCCCGATGCCATCGCTGTTTGCGGCCAGCAATGACTCGTGCGGCAGTTGATGCTAACAGAATGTAACCACGTAGAAAATCTATAGCTTTGGGGTCCGATAAGATTCGTTGCTTGACTGATGTGTTGTGGCCTGACATGGGTTTGAAGAAAGCTGTACCAGAGTTGAGAAGATCAGGGAATGCAGACAGGATGACCGATGGTGGTGGGACATTGATTGGTGGTGGAGCATCATCCTGGGATTCGATATTTGATGGCTGAACATTATCAATAGCGTCCCAATCCCAACTCTCTGGTGCTTTTTTTGCACTGGTACTTGGATTCTTATCATCGGTGGCAGTAAAATCATCCCAGGCACCCCACTCATCATCTTGATACCTGGTTTTGGTAAGATTGGTATCCTTTGGACTTTCAAAAGATGGCCATGCTGTGGTTGGTGTTTCTTCCTTGGGTGTCTTGACTGGCTTCGGCTCTTCTGAAGTCGGTGTTTTAATGGCCAACTCTGGGAAGGGGTTTCGATCCTGGAAGGAGGGTGATTTTGGAGCCTGAGGATAACTCGTGGTAGTAGCCCCAAAAGCAAGGGGCCCCAGAAGCTTTGTGGGTGGTGGTTTTTTTGTTGTTTGTGATGGGGCGAGAGCTGGTTCGTCTAGCGAAAGAAGATCCATTGATGGAGGAGCTGGTGCTGGTTTTGTTGTATTAACTGCAGGAACCGTCTTCGCCACCACTGGAGGAGGTACGCTTTCAAAGTCTCCAAACTCATCATCGTCATCTTCTTCGTCTTCAGCAATCTGAAGTTCAAAGTCCTCAGCATCAAATAGTACACTGGGATCTTGCTGGGCTGAAAGTTTGAGTTTCGCTTTCATTCGTTTTTGTGGTTTCTGGTTGTCTGTTGGCTGCCCCCATTCTTGCGTAAACTGTGATTGTGGTCCTAACGGCAGAGCTTTCGGGTCACTAGTGGGCTTTGGGGCAGTTCCTCCTATATCGACAAGACTGTTGGATAACAGGTCCATGGTTGACGCTCTTACAACTCGAGTTGGGGGTTGGTGTTTAATTCCCGGTGCCCGTTGAGCCACAGCTGCAGCTGAGCTTACGTCCAGCTTGGGCCATGGTAATGAAGACGAGTTTGCTGAGCTAGGAGTTGCATTTGTGGTTGAGCTCCAACCGGTAGCAGAAAAAGGTGTAGGGCTCAGTGTCTGAACAGCAGTCGCATCGACTGCTGTAGGCTGCTCAGCAACCTCAAAGTCTCCCCATCCATCATCATCATCATCGCCATTATTCTCTGCCGGCTTTGACGGTGCTGGGGCACTTCCCCATATGTTCTGCGCACTTGGTTGGGGTTCAAAAGCTGAGCATGGCTTAGTGTTCACTGGAGAGGCATTGTTGGTGTTGCCTAAGAGACCAAAGAGGTCCTGTGTTCCAGTGCGTTGGAGAGGTTTTGGTGGTGGCGGTTGTTGCTGAGCTGGACAAGGTGTTGACTTATTTGAGAGACTGTTAAACTCGGCAAAGAGATCTGCAGACATAGTGCAGCGCCTAATAATGCATTACTTTGAGGGCATAGATCACGGGATGCGCTTTATACGGGAATTGAAGTCAGAGAGAGCGTCAAAGATGTGAGCTGAGCGTGGTGGAGTTCAAAGATAAAGTTGGAGGTGACACGATGCTATTTGTTTGGCGGTCAGCCCCTGAGCTGCTAGACCATAGCCCAGGCGTTCCGGGGTCAATCCTCAGCGACGCAGTTCAAATTCTAGTGCAGCGAAGTCCAGTGGAATTCCGCCTAAGAAGGCAGGCTACCTAGGGGATTGCAGAAAACTTAGATCTCAATCCTAAGTGATAAAAATGAATTTAGGATAATTTAAGGTAAACTTGGTAGGCTCTTTGATTAGTTTATTTTTACACCCCAATCTAAGGTCCTAACCTGGAAGTCTTCTGACACCTGAGGGCAGGGCAAGATAAGCCATGGAGTTAGTGAGGAAGTGGGGCCGAGCTATGGAGGCGGAGACCTAATTGAACCTGAAGCGCCGATACGTTAGTAAAGTTACCTTAGATCAACATCAACTTTACAGTGCTGTAGGTCTACATTCGACGTGGTTACTTTCATTTCAGACCCTGTTTGCAACGCCGGTCAATTGAGTTTATACCCTTCTTGTGGCGTAGTCGGGCATCATGAGGCCTCTACAAGAGTCCCTGTACGTTGCGCCTATTAGCGACAACAAATGCATCGACTGACCAAAGCATCTCCACGCAGCTCGAGATGGCGTGAGACGCAATCACAAAGTGCACATCTCGGTGATTTAAGACGTGCTGTTCGGTATAATGGCCCCTCAAGTCCATGCGTATCAGGATGTCGTTCTCTCTGTTGGAAGGTAAGTCTACACATCTGCGTTGGCTGATGTCAACTAAGCTTTCACTCAAGTCATTTCTTCTTTCTACTACTGCGGAAGGCTTGAGCTGGTCTCAAGTTCTGGACGAGGAAAGGGAAATCTACGCTGAGAAACGAGATCATTTTCTCAAGTATATTAAACACCCAGAAGCTCTTGCAGAATTGAACATAGATCCTTTGACAGAGGACCCCAGCGTAAGGCCACCCAAATTCGGATAGTGACCAGTGAACTGATTCAAAGTTAAAAGTCTCCTTGGAATACGATTCGTCAAGATGAGGTTGTTCGTGCTGAAATCCAGCAAGATGTTCAGCGACTACCTGATGAAGCCTCATACCATGAAGACCAAACCCAGTCAATCATCTTGGATATCCTGTTCATGTACTGTAAACTCAATCCCGAGCGAGGTGGCTACCGGCAGGGTATGCATGAGTTACTTGCACCTATTCTACATGTCATTGAACAGGATGCCGTGGATCCGACGACTTTGCCAGAAGACATTCCTTTTGATGATGCTCTTGTTAAAACCCTCGACTACTCTTTTATCGAGCATGACGCCTTTATTCTATTCTCTAAATTGATGAAACGCGCCCAATCCTTTTACGAAGTTAGGGATGCTGTTACAACACCAGGGAGTTCTCTGCGACCTTCCCAGTTCGCAGAACAAAGCTCTGCTATTGTTGAACGAAGCAAATTCATCCATGAAGTCTGCCTACAGAAAGTTGACCCGGAACTCGCTACTCATCTAACCAATATTGAGATCTTACCACAAATCTTTCTCATGTCAGTGTATATTTTGTATCATTCTGAAGTCGTCACTGACCTCAAAACAGTCGGTGGATTCGGCTACTCTTCAGCAGAGAATTCCCGTTTGAGCAGTTTTTGGTACTCTGGGATACCATTTTTGCTGTTGATCCAACTTTGGAACTCATTGATCTCATTTGTGTTGCTATGCTAATTAGGATTCGGTGGGATTGTAAGTTGCTTGCGTAAAGTGTGTTTCCCGGCTAACCCACTTCTAAGTATTAGAGGCCGATTATTCTGTTTGCCTTCAGTTGCTTCTCAAATACCCACCACCATCGGGAGCTCACGGCCCTCATACATTCGTTGATGATGCTCTGTATCTGAGGGATCACCTCTCCCCATCCGGAGGATCATCGCTGATTATGAAATACACTGGAAAGATGCCGACAGTATCTTCACCGCCGCAGACATCGCGAGAAGGCACTCCGAGCTTTCGTGGTTTCAACTCTTTTAAACATCGAGGACCAGGCCCAAGATCTCAAATACCATCCCCTTCACGCTTCCTACAACAGCAGGGTGGCATGGAGGCTCTGTTCCAAGGAGCCGCTAAAGGAGCAAAGGGAGTTTTTGAAAGAGGCGAAAAGCTCGGTATCAACCAAGCCGTACGAGATGCCATGGGGGAAATCAAACGTAACATCAACGAGGCCAGATCTGCACCTAGATCTCCGCAGCCTCTGGTCAGCGAACAAGAAGCAGCTCGAAGTCTGGTGGCACTAGAAAGACGGAACCAGCAACTAGCCGCCATGCTTGACGAGACAGTCAATAACCTAAAAGCTATATCTGCCTCGAACCTTGATGATAAGGCTAAAAGCCTTGAGCTTATTGAGATTGCAGCGGCTAAGGTCCAGTTTGTCAAGATTTACCTGGATGATTCTTCCATGGAAGTCCCAGCCTTGCAATCTCAACCACCTGAAGAGAATCCGCAGGAAGTGGCTGTAGCTGAAACAGCCATTGTACAGCCAGAGCCTGTGTCAGTGACGTCTGCAGAGGTTGATATTTTGGGTCTTCAGATATCCGAATCGAAGACAGTCCCCAAAAATGGAGCAGCATGCCCTTCTAGCCCTGACCGTATGGACATAATCGCGTCCGACGACAAATCTGCAAACTCGTTGGCCCCGACACGTCCAGCTCCTGTCCCGACTCGTTCAACATTGGCGCAATCTTCTTTCTCCTGGATGTTGGAACCAGACGAATCAGGGTCTTCGAAAACGTCACCAATGTCAAACAAGTCTCCACCGACACAGCACAAGAAAAAAATGTCTAATAGCGCCAATCGTGAGAAGAATGCATTTCTGTTCGGCGAAGTCACTGAGAGCCGAAGCCCCTTGAACTCAGATGAGATATTTGGCCTGGAGCCTTTGAAGAAGCTCAAGAACGCCAAAGACGAAAATAACGCAGAAGAGTAAAAAGGGTCAAGATATCTCCATAGAGGGCAAAGTACATTATTGTTCATTACAATGAAATGGAATATTGAGCTCTTCATATGCTTGAAAACTTTTCGAAGTTACTGCCAATACCGTAAAATTCCCACAATATCTTCACCAGTGAACAAAGAACGGGGTAATGAAACTGTCATAAGAAAATAAAGCTATTGATTGTTCAACCAGGTACTTCATGTTCTGAGTATGACAGAACAACAAGAACATGCTCGAGATGGCACGAGCTTACCACTACGACTACTTAATTCCAGCCGATCCAATTCTATCGTCCTTTTCTTCATCATAAGGCCACCGAGCCGCACATCCTGTGACCCAATTACGGAGAAATACTCGACATCATCCGTTGAATATTTCAGGGTTCCCGATAACGCAACAGAATACCGCCATCTACCTCAAAAGTATCTTGTTCGAGCACAATGGGCTATCAGTCAGTTGGAAATAGTCTTGCGTATCAGTAGTCTTGCAACAGCTTGCCCCCAGAGAAATCTCAACGGCAAGAACAGGCTGGAGGCGTGGACTGTGAAATTTGATGGGTGTGTTAACGAGAACCAATGCAACCCATACGAATGGATCGGCCTCAAGCTTATGTCTCCTGTTTTCCTCCCTGAGAATTTTATCCCAGAAACAGATTTGAAGAAGGTCATGAATATTCTGAACAAGAAGTTTCTAACTGTTCCAAACTCAGAGACACGTCCGAGGGTCAATGTGATTATCCCAAGACATCTCGCCGGACTTGATTCGATGAAAGCAATCGCATCTATGATTTGGCTATGGTCTCCATCCTGCGAAACAACTTCAGACTAACAGTGGGCAGATCATGTGGCTTCCATATTCATGTTAGCAAGGGCATTGGACCCATACACCTTCATCTTCTGCGCAAGGTTTCCGTTCTTATGTATTTAGGTAGTAAAGAACATAGTTTACCGCCTTTGCTTTCTGGAAGAAGGAATGGAAATTACTCGCTGAGCCTGGAATCATTAGACAAGTGGAAAGAAACAGATGTTCCAACCGACTTTGAGCAGTACATCCCCGTCGGCAAGGCCATTGACTACGGTACACTAGATTTTCTGAAGAAGCTATGGACAGCCGCGGATCTGAACAAGCTCAAGAAGTTGATAATGCCCACCAGAGGGTTAAAGTCTTGCTTAGGTCTGTCTAAATGCAAAACCCTCGATGTAAGTTTTGGCGATGAGTGCAAAGGAATTGTTGAGTTCCGCCACCTCGAAGGTACTTTAGCCCCTGAACTGATTCTTCACTGGAGCCAGCTCATGGTTTCTCTATTTCAGTTTGCTGACCTAGCTTCACCACATGCATGGCAGAATTTTGTGTCCGCAGTACTGCAGTGTCCCAGACAGGGTAAGATCGATACAAACGTGCTAAGAGTCTTTTTAGTATTTCTAGGCAAGGGAGATGATTATGACTTTTGGGTCAATCGTATTGAAATGATGTCAAAATTGTCCCTCGACACCCAGCAAGAGGCCTACAGGCCAGCTGATGACAATGAAGTATTGCCTCCTCTCGATGAGGCGCAAACCAATATCTTGCGAGAGGATCTGTGTCGCAGAGAAAAGAGATTGCCCTGCTTGGTCCAGAGAGTGGGAGTCGCTGACAAATCTGAATCCCCAACTGATCCAGAGGATCGTACAAAACGACTGTTAGAGATAGTTGGCTTTTGATGAGCAAGTTGGGGCGGCTCCTGAAACCGCTTCTGGCAAGGGGTGTGGACAGACAGGTAAGGTAAGCAGGCCGGGCCTGCACATACATCTCAAGAAGAAGAGGACGAAGATGGAACTGATACATATATGCTGGGTTTACTTCGAATCAGCCGTAGGCAAGCGGAGGAGGAATTAAAGGAGTATGATAGGTATTGAGAACAGGAGGAAATTAGACAGACATGGCAGGTGGCTGGAACCTTAGTTCAAAAATTCGATGTGAGTTTTCAATGTAGTGATTAATGAGACAAGAGTGCAATACGCTATCGTGCAAATACTAGCGCAGAGTAACCGTCACTAGAAGCGCGAAAAACATCACTTGCTTGAATAATGATGGCATATTTGTAGTCGGCAAGCAGTGGTGTGGTTCACCAGTTGCTCAATGACATATGGATGCTTTACCCAAAAAACGTGTTGTCGAAGTATTAATTAATACTGGGTATCGTCTCCTCACTAACCCTATGCCGGGGATGTATGTTCTCTCTCGATAATATCCTCGCGCGCCAGCGGCCGAGTTCCGTCGTTAAGAACCATGGCCTCTCGATGTTGCCGTCGCAGCCGTTGTTCTTCGGCCGAATGCTCCCTCGTTCGCGTAACTTGCTGTTCAACAAGTGGTAAATTTCCCGCCTCCTCTTCGATCTCCATAATGAGATCTGGGAGTCCTCGAATTCTCCTCCTAGAATTCTCCCTGTCCATAAGGCCTGCCTTTTCCAGAGCTCTGAGGCCTCGTCTTGATTCCTTGATTCGATCGACAATCTCCACAATCCTATTTGTCTTGAGTGCCATGTAATCTCTGAAGTTTCGACGTCTCTCTTCCGGGCTATCACCCCATTCCTGCTTTGCTAACCACTTTTCGACAAAGTGTGCCTTGACTAGCATGCTTGCGCCGTACTTATTGGCGAGCTCCAGGATGAACATCAAGCAAAACCTCTCAGCCATGTCACGCAGGTAATACTCATCCCAATGGCTATCAGTAAGACTTGGTCGCTCGGTATCGTCTAGGCTCAGCTCTAAAGACCTGACAAGCGCCGAGTAGGCTTTGGGATTGTTCAACTTTGAAAGACCATCCAGCCCTTCAGATGTCAGTTGAATTCTATTCCTTCATTCTTCAACCTACCGATAGTCTGCCCAGTAAGCAGGGCCAAAGCCCGAAGACACCGCATCCTCTCATCATAGTCTGGTCGAGTAATACCAAATAGCAATATATGAGTTGTCTCGGGATCATTAACGGCCCGATCGCAAAGGATCTTGATCGCGACTTCTCGTATAGAATAGTTTGGGTGATCTAGTAGCTTCTCGAGCGTTCCGAGCTCCAACGAGTCTTCCGTATCTTGAGTGATGTACTGTGTCTTCGGTTGTGGCGGCGGGATTTCATTGTCGTCTCTTATGATGGTAAGGGCTGTTAACACAGTGCTCGCTACACCAAAGGTAGCAAGGCCTAAGGTCACAAGAACAACCCTCTCATCGCGAGCAAAAACTAGGAGGCTATCAGCCCAGCCCATGTTGGTTGAATCTATTGATTGAGTTCATGTTTTGTCAAAGTATTGATAGATGAATTTTTGATAGATACCTACCTCAGAACTCCTGACGTAAGGTATTCTGCCACTGGTTACCGCTTCGTTTTGGCAGAATGAGGTTAGACCAGACTGGGTCCAGTCTCTTAAGCATGCTGGCCCCACATCCAGCTTGATAGCGATAAGACTTTGTCCATCGCAAAAAGAAAAAAAAACTAAAAGTCACTACCAGCTCAGCTTTCGCATCAGCAGCATTTATCAGTCGCAATGGCTGGCTCCCAGCTCAAACGCCTCAAGGCGTCCCTCAAAGAGCAAGGAATTGTCGGCCCTCAGCAATCCAAGAAACAGAAGCGACGCAATGCACAGGATGAGCGCTCTAGAAATGATAAACGACTTCAGAGAGGAGTGGTGTTGGAAGGAATTCGGGAGCAGTTCAATCCTTTCGATCTCAAGCATGCCAAGGGTCCAAAATTCGAGGTTACGAGTAATCGGCCTACTATGACTGCTGGTAGCATAAAGGGCCGTCCGGGTCAGGCCAAAGCAGCCAGCGAGGAGAGGGTAAGTTCCAACATCATATTCACAGGGCATCGTCAGGACAGTGGAAGTGCAACATTTATCTAAGCCAATGCTCATGGCTTAAATCCACATCAATCTCAGCAAAACCGCAAATTAAGCCTTGCCATAAAGCCTTGAACTAACAAGCATGACAGCGCCGACAAACCCTTTTGGTCGAGATGCAGCGCCGTAACAAAGTGGGCGGAATTCTTGACCGTCGATTTGGCGAGAACGATCCTACAATGGCCCCCGAAGAGAAAATGCTTGAGCGATTCGCCCGAGAGAAACAGAGAAGTCACAAGAAGAACTCAATGTTTGACTTGGAAGACGACGAACCTTCAGAAGGCTTGACACACATGGGCAAGTCTCTTTCTTTCGACGATATGGACGATTTTAAAGAAGACGACCTTGAAGAGGATTACGATAGTGATGGGTCAGTGCGCGAACGGCAACGATTGAAGCGCATTCGCGCATTGGCAGCGGAGGGCAGTGATGGCGAAAATGATGAACCGGAACGAAAAAAGACAAAGAAGGAGGTAATGGAAGAGGTTATCGCCAAGTCCAAACACTACAAGTACGAGCGGCAAGCTGCAAAAGAAGAAGACGAAGAGCTCCGGGAGAAACTCGACAAAGAACTGCAAAGCATCCAGTACATGCTGCATCACAGCCGGCCTGGCGCCAATAATCAAAATGAGGGAGCTGCAAAACCCACTATTGCTGGAGTCGACCGAGATTCTTTCGAGAAGAACTTCGATCTCCAAGTCAAGAAATTAGCTCAGGATAAAAGGGCCCAACCGGCGGACAGGACCAAGACTGAGGAGGAGAAGGCTGAAGAGGAGTCTATAAGGCTCAAGGAACTCGAAGACAAGCGCCAAAAGCGTATGAGGGGAGAGTCAGTCAGTGACAGTGAGGACGAAGAGGTCGACAACAAGGGTAAGAAGCCCGGGCATGACACCATGGACCTAGACGATGAAGAAGAAGACTTTGGTTTGGGCAGTGGTATCCGAGCCCGTCCTACCGCCACCGAGCTTGGTTTTGACGATGAGGACGATTTTATCATTGACGACGATCTCGTCGCTAGCGGATCAGATTTGGAACCACTCGACAGCGAGGATGAATTAGACATGGAGGACGGTTCCGATGAGGAAGCTGAGGATGAGGAAGATGACTTTACCAAAGGTCTGCTCAACCAGGAAGAGTGCCGAAATCCCGTGTTCGAAGTCGATTCAACAACAAAAGCCTCAGCAATCCAGAAGGGTGACGAGCAAGGCCTTCCTTATACTTTCGAGTGTCCTCAAACCTGCGACGAGTTGCAAGCCACTTTGGCACCATACCCAGCCAAGACCTTCCCGACGATTGTCCAAAGGATCCGTGCCCTGTATCATCCCAAGCTCAGCAGTATGAATAAGGAAAAACTTGGCAACTTTGCAGCTGCTCTAGTTGACTACGTCGGTATGCCTTGGGACCCTGCCACTTCTCCCCCCTTTACAGTGCTTGAAAGTATTGTCAGGCACATCCACTCTCTTGCAAAGATGTTCCCTATCGAGATCAGCAAGCAATTCCGCAAGAATCTCGAGGAGATGGGCGAGTCGCGACCCTTGGCATTAGGAACCGGAGACCTCATTTTGCTCTCTGCTATTGGCACCATGTTCCCTACTTCTGATCACTTCCACCAAGTTGTCACTCCTGCTGTGTTGACAATCACTCGATACCTGGGCCAAAGAGTACCGCAAAATCTGGCACATTACACCATTGGCACATATCTCTCTATCCTTGCCGTCAGCTACCAGAAACTCGCTAAGCGCTATGTGCCCGAGGTTATCAACTTCTCTCTGAATACACTCTCGGCTCTGGCCCCTGTTCCCGTTTCTAAGAAGGTTGGGAATTTCCCTCTTCACAATGCGCCTGAGAATATCCGTACAGAAGCTGCGGCTAAGTCAGAGTTGCGAAGACTCAACTTCTCAGACTGCATTGAACAAGAAGCCAAGAAGGCTGAGGCAGCAGCCCTCAAGGTCGCTATCCTCGATACCACAGCTCAAGTCATAGAAGCTGCAGCGGATACATGGACCGGAAAGAGTGCATTCATCGAGACGTTTGGACAGGCTGTGAGTCTTCTCAAGCATCTCGGCAGCAAAGCCTGTCGGTCACAGTTGCCTGCTGCTCTTAACGAAAGAATCCAGAAGCTACAGACCAAGTTCGACCGCATGCTCAAGGTTGCACAACTATCTCGCCGCAATGTGGAGCTCCATCATCATCGCCCATTAGCAATCAAAACCTATGTGCCCAAGTTTGAAGAGACCTTCGACCCAGACAAGCACTACGACCCCGATCGCGAGCGTGCAGAGTTGGCCAAGCTCAAGAAGGAGCACAAGAAAGAACGCAAGGGTGCTCTGCGGGAGCTGCGCAAGGACGCCAATTTTATGGCGCGCGAGAAGCTACGGATTAAGAAGGCAAAAGACGAGGCGTACGAGAAGAAGTACAAGCGTCTCGTTGCCGAGATTCAAAGCGAGGAGGGTCGCGAGGCGAATGCGTACGAGCGAGAGAAGTCTGCGAGAAAGAGGGCCAAGAACAGGTAAACGGATACAACGGCGTAAGCATAGGCTCAGGATACCAATACATGCTTCGTATGTCCATTTAATGTGTGCTTTTGGAAAGCGTAGTGGTCTGGATGCCATGGTAAATAAGTGTATTCAGAGCTGTGTGGAGGAATTCTTCAGTTCATAGAGTACCTTCAACATGGGTCAGGTCAGATGTCCTGGGTTGCTGTTAAGTAGTGAAACTGGTTTGGAGTGGGTCATAGCAAGTATGTGTCGAACACAGGCTCTTCTTCTTGTATCCAGAATTAGATCGCCGAGTAAGTCGAATGGCAAAGACAATCGTGTAGAGATGGACCTCAAAATAGTTCAATTGGCGACTGGCCTGAGAGGCAAGTAAGAGATAAGTAACCTCAGTGGCAGCCGCCGATGGTAGACACCTTGAACCACTAAAAATAGTGGAGCCCATTGTCATGCCCGGGCTGCAAGTTGGTAGTCTTCCAAGTCTATTCATAAACATCAAATCTTGAATTATCAAATCATAACTTCGCCTCGAATCTCGTCCTCAGCACGTACCACTTAAACCATCTACGAGTAAAGAAACAGCGAATATGAGAACGAATCAGATGAAAGCTGCAGGCGCTGCAGATGAAGAAGAGGATGACTACATGAACATGTCCTTTGATGATCCAACACCCGAAAAAGAGACATCATTACAGCGTACACAACGACTCAAGCGTGAATCACGCGCACGAGGGGTCATCAAATCAAAGGAGAAAATCGCTGAGGAAGAAGAAGCCGCACGTGAAAAGGCTCTCTCAACTTCAATGCTTGACGACGCCAAGGCGAAAAAGAATAAAGGGCTCGCGATGATGGCCAAGATGGGTTTTACAGGCGGTGGACTAGGAAAGAGGACAGAAGACGGAGCTGCTCCCGGACGCACAGAGCCCATCAAGGTCAGCGTCAAGGACGATCGTGGAGGTATTGGTCTGGATAATGAGAAGAAACGCAAGATCAGAGAAGCAGCTGAAGAGAGGGACATCAAAGCTGCTAAAATGGACCCTGACGAGTATCGGGAGCGCGTGAGAAAAGAGCGAGAAGATGCGAGGCTCGAGAAGCAGTTTTTTGCAGCCCAGCGCACGGCAGAAAGGATGGACGATGAGAGGGAAGAAATTTATGGCCCTAGTGCTTCAACACCAATTTCTAGAAATGAAAACGACAAACCAGTACCGACTTCATCTCGCCCTCTTAAGTCAATACCAATCTTTTATCGCGGTCTAGTCAGATACAGAGAGGAAGTGGAACGAGATCGACGCATGCGTTATGATCTTGAGCAGTCACTGTCGCGACTACCGACATATGAAGACGACCAAGAAGATGCAGATGATAAGAGGGCACTGGGAAAAGGACATACGGTGTATGCTACGGCTGAGGATCTCGACGAAGAAGATGAAGAGTTGGATCAATTTAATGAGCTCGAGATTGGAGAGCGGCTGAAGAGAGTGTTGAAGTATTTGAGGGAGAAGCACCAATATTGCTTCTGGTGTAAAATGGCGTATCGTGATGTTGAAATGGAGGGTTGTCCGGGCTTGACTGAGGAAGATCATGACTAACTGTAATAATGCCATGTTGTGATATGATATATTCACGGGAAACAGATGGCTTTCTTTGTTGCTATTGCCGATCTTACCACCGAGAGAAAGACTTCAAGACATCAATTCTCGTCAAAATGACTATTTCTGCAGTATCACCACGGGTGGGAGATAAAGAAAGCATTGCTTGCCTCAAATCAATCTTAAACATTTTCTCCTTGTGGTTTGGGAACCCATATAAGACCAGGTTGCATATGAGTTGATGAGTTGTCACCATAGAAACGCCTCAACAGAATCAGTACAATCTTATCTCACTCAACCACAGTCTCTCAACCATTGCCATGCCATCTCAACAGATTAGAAAATAATGACTAGGTATGGTGTGGGTCGCAGTAGAAGGACGAGAGAGGGAAATCACATGTATGTTGATATGGTCCATGAGTCTCTTACCTTAAGTATTGGATCTTTTTCGTGCATTCTTTTTGCTACAAGTGTTTATGAAAAAAGTATTCAAATTAAGAATTCAAGCAGGGCCTTGAATGAATCATGATTTCACTATATGTTATCAATAAGTTCAACTTTGTGAGAAGTATCAACTTCTTAGAACGCTTTGTATGATGCCATGTTCCCAGTTGTTTTACTCGTCCAATCTACTCCTTAGAACTATTTCCCTTTCCACCTCAACTTGCCAACCCATTTGGCCCATCTCTGAACCTCTTCCTCATCCAGTAACAAATCAACAGTGTAGTAATCCCGTGCAAGCTCCTCGTGAGTCTTGAAATGATGAACAAAGCGGTGGCAAGCACCACACAGCCACGCCACGTTCTGCAGATCTTCTTTGCGGTGCCATCCTCGCTTAACCGCTTTTTCATGCACGAACCGTGGGATGAGATGATGGTAGGACAGAGGAACCCATGATCGGGCGCATAACTCGCACGCGTCAGCCCGGGTTGACCTTGTAGCGGGAGGTGGCTCGATAAGAGGAGTGATGTACGAGGTGAGAATGGGAAGAAGAAATGACTCTGGAGAGGACGGGAGATGTGATTCAACATAAGGATCGGCAGAGATAAGGTTGTAGGTTGTCAGAGTCTCAATAACGGACGGCGGCAGGTTTACCACTGAGAGGCTCTCGTTAGTGAGCGGGAGGGAGTACTGCTGCTGCAACGCTTCGTCCTCTCGCCATGACCGATGCTCCAGCCTTTGCAGCTCATCCGGAAGATTCTCAAAGATCTCAGTAGCAAGATAATCGACGAATTCAGCAAGATCTTCAGCGTCCTTCTCTGGATTCGGGACCGGAGGAGATGCAACGAGTGGAGCACCGGTGTTCTTACCACGCCGACGGCGCTTGGGCGGGTCCGGGGCCGATGAGGCGGGTTGAAGGAGAGTGGTGGACAAACAATCTCGAAAGAGGGCGTAGTTTTGGGGGTTGCTGTTGGCAGTTGGCATTGTGCTTTGTGTAATGTCTAGACTGTAGACAGGTGCTATCCTTGACGTAGAGAAGAAATATTGATTCCGTGACGTAATTGATTTCACAATCTATCACTGAGGGAGGGTCGCGGCTTTAGATGATAATTCCTCTCGCTATTTACGTTTTAACGAGCTTTTACAGAATGATTTGTAGCTGAAGGAGACGCCTGAATATTGAAGCTGTAGTCTTTCTGATGATATTGTGACTAGTAAGCCGGCTGAGTCACTCGGTGTAAGTAGCCGGGTTCATCCCATAGCGATTCATTGAAACCACATTGCACCACGCATCTCAAGCGTATTGAAATGATGGACTGGAGTTGTTGTGTAGACGACATTGTAAACACCCCGTTGAAGGTCTCATGCTGGATGAAAGTTTCTGTTGGTAGAGACACGACCACTGGAACGTCAAGTCCGAGCCGAGCCGAGTGATTGATCGGTCAAGATTCTGAGCCAGTGGGTGAAACGGTCAAGAATCACATTTTCAAGGTTTCAAAGTACACTGCTAGTCAGTCATACGGTTAAGCTGTGTTGTAAACGCATTGTTGGTCGTAGATAGTTGTACCAGCTGAAACCCTCCGTTACAAACTTGGATTAATCTTGCAAAGGGAGTAGACCTAGTAACACAGCACGCGGTGAACAAGCTTAAACCGAAACATCATGTGAAAGTTTGTGTTTCACTGATCTACGAGATCTTCTAGGTTGTTCAAACAACCTAGAAATAGGTACTCTCTTCCATGGTCTTCTAACAATAACTAGAGGGTACAAGGCCAAACAGCCCGCGTAAGAGCCCGGAAATAACAAACAGAAATAGCATCAGATAATTATAACCTGTATATGAGCATGCTAGAAATCTAACAATAGTATCAGATCACTAGAAGCGCATAGAGATGATAGTTGCATACCGCCACTATTCATTCACTCATGGTTCTTATTCACAAGGCCATGGTCTATGACCCGGTTCTTGAGCATGACAAAAAAGTAGGGCAAACAGACTCACAGAGTGGGCACTCCTCGACGAAAGGCCCATTTATCAAAAAATCGGCCCGCGGAATCAGGATATTCTAGAAAGGAAAAAGAAAAATCACGGCATTCGTATGTCATCTACGATAACAGAACAAGAATGCGTTTGAGCGGAGATGTCAGAATATGTCAGGAGACGCGAGGAGGTGTTACAAATATTTTCGAGGCTTATCAAACTCTATAACAGGTTAGTTATAATGCAACGCGCTGATACAATGGGCACAATTCCAGCAAATGAGACGAGCATAGTCATTGCTTCACTCACATATCAACAGGCTGAATGAGAGTTGAGGCTCTGCGGCAGACGTACCATCCATATCAAATATCAACATGCGATCTACACGAGATCTAATTTGCAATCTGAGTTACACCGAAAATTGTAGATTTCATCACCTGTTTATTTCTCGCTATCCGAAAAAGGGCCGCAGTTGTCAGGAGACTTGTGGTGAGGGCATTCAGGGTTGTGTTTGATAACATAGATTGTCCAACCAATGACGATTCCATGAAACGGTACGTGCCGAAAAAACGCAGCATGACATAACGGAGCGTTGCATCCGAGAGGCAGAAAGACAGAGACAGATGAGATTGATATGGAAACGGCATAACGTGAGAGAAGGACGGAACCCGAACTGGTGAAATTGACCGACGACTACGCCGCAAGTCATGCTCGGTAGAGTCGGGAACACATACGTACATTGCATCAACAGTTGCATCAACAGTTGCTTACATCAAACAAGGCGGTCACACGAAGAAATGAGAGATCTGGGGAGCCACGTAGACTCATCAGACCTTCAACTCAAGGCTCAAAGCAGAGCCTAAGCTAAGGCAAGTCACAGTAAAGGCTGATATGAAATCGCTTTACCCGTTCTGATCACACTCCCCGCAAAGCATTGATGGAGGGCACAGAATGGGGGTTTCCAGAGCTCTGATGGTTGTTGAAAACAATAGTTTTTGACCTCAAAAGTTGGAAGCGCGAAAGCCGCGGGAAGGACGGGAGGCGATCCTATAATGGAGGGAAAGAAGAGGGAGTCCGGGAGTCTGCCAAGAAGGGATCAGAGGGAGTAAAAGGCCCGAGTGACAAGAAAAGATTGCCTCGAAGTTTGACCTGAGACAGGATAGGATAAGCTTGATTGATTTGATATCAACAAACTTGGAACAGTTCGAGTATAGAAATTTTGGGTGTATGATGACACGTCTATATATGGCACAACATCTTGTTGAACCATCTCATCTAATTTGGCATCACATACAGGAGATAGACGACATTACCATGTGAAAGTTGCATTCTCAACAACTTCCACAGGCCGAAAAAACACAAATAAAACATAAACATGAAGGCTTGTGCTTGTGCTTGTGCTGCCGCTAATCTTCAGGCGGCGACAGAGGAAATAATGCGCCGACCCGCTGGCCATACCACTACAGCCAGCCACTGTTGAGACCAAGCTCAGTTGGGAATTACCCGATGCGTGGTTCCCAGAGGCTCCTCTCGTGGGGGCCTGGAGCCCTGTCAATCGACCACCTTGCTATCATGAGTGACTTTATTGGGTAATCACCTTGTCCATCCAGGAACTAGGGTCTCGCTAAGGGTTCTCCTCCACTCTGCTCTGCTGCTTCTCACCTCAGGTCACTTACACACCACAGGTCAAGAAACGGAGCCAACGGAGATGGGATGGCGTCTTTGAAAGGGGGACGGGAGGGGGGAGTCGGCGCTTCTCTTGTTTTAACTCTAGTAGAATGGATCTTAGGTCTTTTATTGAAATAGTCTGACATATCCTTCCAGAAGCTGAGTCCTTCGATATTTGGTCCATCACTTCCAGACTTACCATATCTTCAACTACATACTTAACTATATACCGAAACCTACCTTGTCAACACCAACTCATCCATCTACACAACAACCTCTATATATTATCGACAAAATACCAACAACATGCATCCTTCCAAGTTGCTCACAAACCAGCCAAGCAAGGCCATCTACATCGATAGCATTGCCACACTCTCCGACCCTCTGTCCTCTATGTCCTCCATGTTCTCTCTTGTCTCCCTCTTAACCATGGCCTACCACGTCCGGACACCGCTGCCCTCGAACCAGGAACGCCTTCTCACTCTCTTGAACACCATGTCACCAGCCTTGAGAACAGAGACAGAGTCCCGCTACTCCCGTGAGGAAATCCTCAACTCCTTCATCCACTTCCTCAGTCCTGTCCTCAACGGTATGGCAGGAATGCTTGAGCTTCTCACCAACGTCGACGCCTTCTCAAAACCAGAAGACTTCCGCCAATTCTGGAGCCTTGAGAGGAGCAATTTGATCAGAGACTTTGTGGAGAGTGGGGGACCGTTGCGGGGGATGCAGGGCTACGACGTCCCCTTTCTCGAAGCCTTTGTGAAGGACCCCTCCTGCAGAATTGCTCTTGGTAGCAATAAGGGTATGCTTTTGTTGGTCCCAGGAGACGCCGAGGTCGGCGACGATGTTTGGTGGGACGAAGATGAGCAACGTCTCACCGTCTCTAGAAAAGGTATTGAAGATCTCAGCACCAATGCTGAAGCCTACCTCGACAATGGCTCCAGGATAACTGTCATGGCCATTCCTTCTGCCACTTAACGACTCACAATTTCACTCTTCGTGACGACTTGACGATACGTTTTGACTCTACCGATACGTACTTTTGGATTTTTGGGCGATGGGATTTGATATCCACAGCGGGATTTTTTACATTTTTGGTTCTTTTTGGGATATTGCAGGCAGCTACTGCGCTTACTGGAGTAATATGGCGGCGCATGAGCGATGATACACCTACCGAAGTGAAAACAGAAGTAGCATAGGTAGAGCAGATCAATTGAGTTTATCTTTGATATGACAGCTAAAAATTTATCAAACTTTCTATCATAAATGGCATGTGCAAGCGCATCCCACGTGCTAAAGCCACAGTTTTTTCCCATCTCAGCTAGTGTACCAGCCACTCACTTCATACTCCACTTTTTCATACTGTCGTGCAGCTTGCAGATCTAGCTCTCCATCATCTCAGCTGCGTCATCTTGCCTGCCCTCAATCTTTTTTTCATAGCGCGTATAACACAATGGCGTCGGACGAAGAACGAGGAAGTAAACCAAGCCGAAGACGCCATGAGTACGAGGACAACGAACCAAGGGACGTCGATCATCGATCAAAACGTTCAGGCCGTGACTCCGGACGCCGAGAACGTCGTCGATCACGCGACCGACGCGAGCGAAGGCGGTCCCGAACACCAGAATCTTCACGACGAAGGTCAAGAAGCCGAGACCGTGAACGAGATAGAAATCGGGATCATAGGCGTCGAAGATCACAAGACGATAAGAGTTCGAGGCGAAGGCGCGATAATGACGAAGGGGGTGACAGACAGGTTGCAAAGCGAAGTCCTGTGAGGCGCACTGGTCCTTTACCATCCCAGGCGGACTCTTTCGCCGTTACCACCGGCGAGGCTCCCGAGAAGCCCAAAGAAAAGCCCAACTTCGGATCCACGGGTGTATTGGCGGCAGCATCGAATTCAGTGGCGCAGGCGGACGGTACGACAATTACACTCAAGTATCACGAGCCCTCTGAAGCGCGTAAGCCTTCGCCACGAGACTTCTGGAAACTATTTATTTTCAAGGGACAGGATATTGTCGATACGATAGAGCTCAGCACGAGGAGCTGCTGGCTCATTGGGCGAGAGATGTCAGTTGTGGACTTGCCCGCGGAGCATCCAAGTATCAGCAAGCAACACGCTGTAATTCAATTCCGCTATGTCGAGAAACGAAATGAATTTGGCGATAAGGTTGGCAAGGTCAAGCCGTATCTTATCGATCTAGAAAGCGCCAATGGAACCATATTGAATGATAGCAAGATCCCGGACAGCAGATATTTGGAGCTAAGGGATAAGGATATGATTCAGTTTGGGCACAGTACAAGGGAATACGTGATCATGCTCGCGCCGCGGGACTGAGTCAAAGGAATATGAGACGATACTTTGTTAAGCATGCGGGCGGCAGTCCTCATTGAGCTGAACATGCATCTCCAGCGTCAATCAAATGGCAAGCACCCATATCTGCCATGAACGGAAACTCGAAACAATTTCACTATCATATCGAATCCAACCGAGAAAATGGACAGGACTCAACGTGGCCATTAAGGCGCACACATACGAGGTCTGGAACTATGTCAACAGGCATTCGGGGGCAAGCTTCCCATGAACGGAGTAGGTGATTCTCACAATTACCTGAAAATGGGGCTACAATTTAGGGAGAAACTCTCAGATGTGTCCCGACCTTTCAGTCAAAGTATCAATGGGCTGAGCGATGACTCAACTGCGCTATGGCCAAGAAGCCTCTTTACCATTGAATGACAATTGCGGCTGAAAACGACTCGCCGATGCATGGATTCATTTCTATCATTTTACTAGGCATAAGCCTTGAATTCATCATATGCAATAGGTTGGCCAAGGAAATAGGCTCTGAATCAAGGGTTCCCCTGCTGTAAAATTCGTCGAGATATTTCAGCCGCTATTTGTATGAATCCAAGAATATGGATCGCACTCATTAAATCGTGGCGCACACATTCCAGTCAAAATTTCCATCACGGATTAACTCGAGGATCGAAAACTTGCTGATTCTATCTATATGCTTGGCTCATATTTTGGATGAATGCCAGCTGCGAACATGTGTTAGGTAATTTCCATCAGTGCGCGTAGATATCCACGCTGGTGGGAAACGTTTTGGATAGCTGGCATTTATCTTCCCCAAAGTTTCCTAAGCGAAGGAACTGTTAGCAGTAATGATTGATAATTAAGAAGTAATTTCCTTTATGTTTTCCGACCTGAGATCATTCTCTGAATTACTGCCGTATTTTGGTTAGCGGCCCATGAGCCATTATAAGCATATTTTATGCATATACATCAAGGTAAACGATACCGACCGCTTCGATTTCCCTCAACCATGGCGGTATGAGGGTCTACAAGTTGAAGACTAGTCTTATTGAACTGTTCATACTAAGCCGCTGATTCGTCATGGTGTAGCCCATATCACATTTAGAGAAAGCTGGGGTCATTGAATTACTGGCCGAGTTGTCCTTAGTCGAGCCTTGCCCAGACGCAAGTTGGGAGCTGTCACTGTGTGCAATGTCGTCATATTCTGTTGAAAGAGGATAATCGGCGAGACACTGCTTTTTATTGCCCGCGTAACAGCGATTTTTGTACTCATGGTGACCGTGGGCTAACTTCGCGAATCTATGAAGTTGATGGAAAGGGGGCTCAAGTAAAGAAACATTACCTACGTAGCTAATCGAAATCCTTCAGTCACAGGATGGGTTTCTGGAGAACTCTACCGTAAGTACCGGAACCAGTACGGTTGATAGCTCTGCAAATGATACAGAAAGAAACCAGTTGTCATTTACTGCCTACCTAGGAGGTAGATGTAGCAATAATGAAATCAGGTAGTTCCACATTCTAGAGAGGCAAATGGGTTATAAGCTTGAACAGGATATAAGAATACTTATTACTAGTACTTAGGATTCCCTCTTTTCTTCTTATCTTTCTATGTCTTTATCTTGTGATCTTTATATCATGTCTCAATAGATAAGCAGTATGAAACCGTAACTCAACCACAAGCTCGTCAAGGCGACTTTTCATTGACAAAAACTGTTATAGGTCGGCCTCAGTCTCTTTTAGAAGCAGACTAGGAGGATGCTCAGTCTTATGCAAAACAGATGTCTCGATTGGCAAAAAGAACATACAACAGCGTATTCGCTGGTCGTCACCGACCTAACTATTAATCCGTCCCTTATCAGCTTATCTATAGGGGAGCAGGACGGGACCCCGAGTTCTCTGATAGGTATGGTCGTATGTGTTTGGGTGAGGGCATCACCAGGTCTTTGAGGTAATCATCAAGATTATTCGACATGGTGAAATACAATACTATATAAAAGAGTTTCTAAGAAGCATAAAATGGTGTATTTTTATGAGAATACCTAGGATATGGCAAGAAGCAAATACCTTTACAGTCTTTACTAGTCGCCATCACACAATAGGTACTCGAGGTAGGAGGTTTCCAACATCTACCAAGTTCTATACTGCTTGGAACATAAGATAATAAAAGCCTGTGTAGCCTGTGTAATTCTAAGTTTTAAATAGTTAAAGAGATAACCTTTTTTTTTTTTTTCCAGTTACTTAACATTTAGAACTCTTTAGAGCATTCAGTGTATTTCACACATACCTTATAACTGATGCATTTTGTGCTTTAGATCTTCTTAAACAAACATCCATGCTTGTCAACCGTGAACAGTATAATAAACGAACAACCCCGCCCCCGAAGGGGAAAAAAAGATAATTGAGCGGAAACCATTTCGGCCAGTGCGATAAAAACGCCCTGTAGGCTCCCTTCAGCTGGGCGAGAACTCAGCCACTGTCCCTGACACAGACATGCGCCATTTGACTCAGCTTTCAATATCGACCTTAGTTATGAGTCTTATGACATCCCCCAATAGTTGAATATGGCGCGTCACGCTCAGCCCGTCGATAAATAGAATAACAAGGGCAATTCCACAGCCTCGGTGAGAGAATATGATTGTTCACGCTTGTCACTTAGGCAGCGCAATTGTCGACAGCCTCGTTCTGATTCGAGCGGCCATTTATAAGCCGATCAGCCGCTCATTTCCTACAAGGTTGTTAACTCAGCTCTGTTCAGGGATTCCCCAATGTTTGGAACGACACCACGAATATCGAGTTTCCCCATTTTTGACGACACATCATGGTGAGTATTCATGACGCGGCTCTGTAGAGTCTCATCTATAGCGTGCAGCAGTTGACTGACAGTGGTTGAAATAGGGGTCCGAGAACCGTTCAATAGCCCGCTACGAGATAACGGCGGTATACACTCATCCACAAGCCAAAGCTGATATCATTCTTGTTCATGGGCTTAATGGAACACCCGACAAGACATGGACCGCTAAGAATGGAACTTTTTGGCCTCTAGACCTATTGCCAATCGCCCTTAGAGGTGCCCAGGCCAATATCCTGGTCTATGGGTATAATGCAGACGTCTATTCTAAGAAGAACAACCAAACAGCCAGCGATAGCTTTATCCATCAACATGCGCAGAATCTCGTAACAAATCTCACGCTTCATCGACAAATCGAAGGCACGTTCAAGAATCCTATTATCTGGGTATGTCACAGCCTGGGAGGAATTCTAGTTAAACGGGCTCTCCTATACTCATCCGATGTTCGCGAACCTCACCTCGAAGATTTTCGATCTATTTTCGTTTCGACCTTCGGTCTGGTCTTCTTAGGAACACCCCATGTCGGCTCAGATGCTGCTACCTGGGGTCTCATTCTTCAAGCAATGTCCGATGCAGTAATCCCCAAGAGATTTTTCGACTCGGAGTCGGTACTGTTGAAAACACTTAAGAAAAATAATGAAACCTTGGCGAATATCAACAGTCACTTTTTGGATATTTATCAGCGCTTTGAGATCCATATGGTTCGCGAGAATCAGAAAACGGATATCAAAGGTCACAAGTATGTAGTCTTTTCCCTCATACTTCTCTGGTTATCTAGCTGATTGTTTGTGATAGAATTATTATTGTCGACGCGAACTCAGCTGGGCCTCAGTTACCTGGCGTCACTTACTACGGAATAGAGGCATCACACTCCAGCATGTGCAAGTTCGACAGCATGAGTTCCCCGGGCTTTCGTAACATCGCAATCACGATACAGCAGTGGATTCAGAAGGCCCCCTCTGCCACCCAGGAACGATGGCTTGCTGAGGAAGACGAAAGGCGATCGCGTGCCATGACAAGAGCTAATGAAATCATGTCACCCTATACAAGCCAAACTCAAACACCGGTTCCGAGTGAAGATATATCATCGTTCAAAGGGAAGAGACCTGTGCTTGAAGGATCAGCTCTGGCGCAACTCAATAGAAATGAACCAATTTTTGTTCATCCAGAACGCTTTCGACCGAACTCGCTTTTCAAAGGTCGACAGCAAGAATTAGAAGATCTTCATACCATGCTCATGGACCGACAGCGTAGAGAGCAAGGTACTTCTGCCGTTCTCATATGGTCAGTTCCTGGAGGAGGAAAGACACATCTCGCTAGGGAGTATACTTTCAAGCATCGGCATGACTATTCTTGTGGTGTCTTTTGGGTTCGCACCAAGACTCCGGAAGACCTTGAGGATGGATTCTTGAGAATTGCAAAGCATGCTATATCTCGAGCAGAAATTGATATCCAAGACGAGACCACCCTCCAGAATCCAAACAAGGTTATTCCGTTAGTTCGCAACTGGCTTGACCGATCAGAGAACTGGCTCCTAATTCTCGACGGAGCTCTATATGATACTCCCAATCTAAAAAATTGTATCCCCGATGCGAGAAACTCAAGCTTAATTCTAACGTCTACTGACACATCGATTGCTGGAGACCATCACTTTGACAATCCCCAGAAACTCGAACTTGGACCACTGGCTGAGAATGATGCCCAAAGACTGCTGCTTGAAGAGATGGACAAGAAGAGACCATGGACTCAAGATGATCTCGACCGCGCTCTTGAAGTGGTTCAGTTAGTTGGGGGCCTCCCATTAGCTATTCATACTGCAGCTGGTCAGATGAAAGCTACTAAAGAGCCATTGTCAAAGTATATCCGATCTTACAAGAAGCGGCCCCGTGCTGGGAGCCTGGGTGCCTACAAAGCTGTACGAGAGAAGCTTAAGGAACGAGGTGAGACAGCGGCGCTCAACCTGATGTATCTGCTCGCATTTTGGGGTGGGCGAGTTCCAGTCGAGATGCTTGCACTTGGTATGTTATCAGCCCATGATCATGACCTGAATGAAGCTAACTTGATAGGTCTGAAAGCACTTGACAAACGCACACCCGTGCGTACCCATGACTCGATGGGCAAACGGAGTCTCAATAAGACGTTCACCGTCCTTATAGCATTTGCTCTTATCGAGCGTGACGAGATAGAAGACGTCCCATCGGTAAGCACGCCAGGCGAGACAATCCCTAGTTCGAAACCTATAGAGCCCCTCGATGTTCTCAAGATTCACGGGATCGTTCAAAGCTTCTTTCTCGAGGCCTTAAAGAAAGATGGCCAGTACAATTTCTGGCTTGAGCGTGCCGCCGCTGTGTTCCTCCGATCTTTCGATCAGGGAGACAGTCGAGCCATGAACAATAAGGAGATGGGTCTTCCAGATGATTATAGAAGATATGCTACCCATTGTCGAAGGATTTTGAAGCACCTGCAAGGAGTCGACAGGCCGAGTTTAGAACTCATGGCCCTTGAGCAAGCTTTACAAGGTCGATTCGAGGATATTCAAGTCAAGATTCGCACTCTGGCACGCTCCATGACCTCAGACTCCGAAGGCAGATGGGTCCGGGGCCCTTATGTGTCGGTTTTTGAGAAAAGTAATAGTGCTTCCCTATCAAGTTCTTTTACAACTCCAGATGACGAAAAGATTGAGGAAGGGAAGCATATACCTTGGGACTTGCGCACTAGTTTCCCTGCTCTGGAAGCTGACAACGATACACCATATCCCTACGACAGTACAATGCCAGTACCAGTATTCTATGGCGACGATGATACTTTAATGGGGAGTGGAGTTACACAGCAACCGCCAGCGGAAAGACGTGCAAGCCGCAACAGCCCAAGAGTATCTGAACGTGACCTGAACGAGAGTTGGACTTTGGTCAGAGAACCAAGTGACTCCCGTTCAAGGCCACTCTTCGACTCCGCTGAGCGTGGAGTAAAGCCAGCACTCAGAGGCCAGAGTGTAGATGCTATCCCTCGAACACATACTCGCCTCCAAGAGATAGGCCGCGAACGCATTGAAGAGAATCCTTTCATTGGTTCAGGAGATGTTATAATCCCAACTATGGAAATTGCAAACGCAGACTGGCTCCGCCATGATCGCATAGCAGATCGTCCACGAGCAAGTCATTCGGATACATCTATTGATACAGATATTGACCAGTGGGCACCGGGTCTACCTATCACGAGCCACTCTGTGAGCAGTCTCAGGCCTCTTTCCCACTATCAGCAAACAGCACCGTATCATCGGCGTGCTCTTTCCACTGGGGAGGTCTTGTCATCTTCATCGCTGAATAGTCTTGCCAGCAGCACGCTCCGACCGCCTTCGTCGGGACCTGAAAGTCACTCATCCCAACCAATGTCACGAAATTCATCCTCCAGATCTGATCAACCAGTTTCAAGTAACCTCACTTTCCCAGCGTGGGCTCGTCGTGTCCCATCGGCCACAGCCACAGAGCCTACACCACAACATTCTACGAACAGTCTTGAGAATGTGCCTTCAGAGTATCAATCTTGGCAGCTAAGGCAATTAGGCCCCTGGAATCCTGAAGGGGCTTCTAGGAGGAATTTCACCTCGAGTCCAAGGCCAGAGGTTGAGGCCGATGCCGCGGAAATGGTGAGATCTGGATCTGGAGGTATCCAGTTCAATGGACGCATTGTCGAATTTGGAAGAACTCAACCTACAAATACACAACCGGTTTACCCACTGGAAATCAGCGAGTCGGCGCGTGCTCTGGAAAGCCAGGATATTACGACTCCGAGACGGAGGAACACAAATAGCCAAACCCCTGCTTATACCCGATTGGATACATCAAGATGAAAACTTGGGAGAGTTTCATGGGCCATGGCAAGGCCTCTATTAAATTAAAAGTTTGACTTTATAAGGGATTCAAAGGGCCAAGAGGAGTGTAAGCCGATTTAGCATTTAGCCATGTTAGCTTAAGATCATGAATAAGGAGTAACTTGGAAAGATAGCATGGCGAGGAGTTCTAATCACATTATTTACCAATTAACTTATACTTATTATACGATAAGTACACAATAAATTAGGTGCTATAGGGGAAGGAACATGAAAATATTTCTCGTTCGTAAGAGCAACATGGTAGTGATGGCCACGTCATACGTAGTACCCACTGTTCTACTTCCATCTACTGAAAGACTTCGCGATGCTGAGAAGCGCCTTATGGAGATCCAAAATGGACACTAAAACATTCTAATTCTCTTAAAGCAGTGTGATGCCACACTGAGAGTAACTATCTCGCAGAGGTGAAGATTAAAAACTCCATGCTTTCTCCTGAATAGGGTGTGATTTCCATGGCAGGCATGCTTCAGATACACAGTGAGACATAGTAGCCCTAGACAGTCTTAGATTAATGGGTTAAACATATTCACAAAATCATTCCCAATTAAGACGGACAAGTTCTTGTAAAGGAATGAGCTTTGTGAGGCTGCTAGTTGTAGGATGGCCAAGGATCAACGAAGAGTGTTGTAGATAGCACAAATCAAATTTCACTAATCAAGTGAGTCCTCTCATTCTCAATTTTACTTTCATGCTGACCTAAGGGAACAGTCGTATACCTCTGTTGGCTATGCACTCCTTGATACTTTGATCTCCTTTCTCTTCTTACTGCTCTCTTCCTCATGCTCATAGGGTTGCCGTTCTAGGAACGCCATTTTCAGAGACAAGCATCGACGGCAATTCTATAGGACTTCTACCATTCCTGTAACTCCACAAACGGCTCACATCCTTCACGCTAATTCTATGATCGCCGCTGGCCTCCTTGATTCTGTTTGAGATCCCATGAACCTCAATCGGTGATGAAGCATCGCCAGATCCAAATCCCTGCGTTCCAGCCCATGATATTTCGAAGGCTTCTCTTGCGTTAGCAGAAGCACTGCCTTCCTCCCCAACTTTAATGTCCTCGTTCATGAATTCGTTGTCTTCATCAGCACCCACATACTCTCCAGTTTCAGCGTCTTTCCTCAACGGAAACATGGCGTTTAGGTAATGCTGATTCATCTGATGACCACCGTGACGGCCGTCCGCTCGAGCGAACAATCGCCCCTGAAAGCGTGGGAGTTCTCGCGATTCCATTCGATTGGTGGCAAAGTGCAGTATGCCCCATATGGCAACAAAGTCTGTACTATTGGCATAGTGCTCAACATGCAATATGCACCTGTCTTTGGCAGCGGAAATCGATCGAGTAGACACAGAAGAAGACTCTTTTCTAATCGGATTGCGAGCCTTGAGGTCCAGATCACCCCTGGCGTCTAGTGGACTGCTGGAAGGAGAGTCAAAGGAGGACTCGGTGAGAACAGTGCTCATCGCTGAGAAAGGCTTGAGGCGAGCCAGCATCTGTGAAGACCGATGACGATGAGGATTGTTGAAGTGGTTGGCAGCGT
This sequence comes from Fusarium algeriense, assembly GCA_002982035.1. NCBI lineage: Eukaryota > Fungi > Ascomycota > Sordariomycetes > Hypocreales > Nectriaceae > Fusarium > Fusarium algeriense. The sequence continues at coordinate 5,946 of PVPY01001110.1, read as the reverse complement.
TCCCGAAAGTGTAAACCTCGAGTTTAGACATGAGATCTTGTGGCAACTCCTGGAGTAACCAATCGAGAACGAGACCTCCCTCGATTCCCCCTTGGGAGTGTAGCACGAATACAACTTTGGATTTACTTTCGTCATATAGAATATCTTTGAGAAGTCTGAAACAAATTCTGACGTCCCCTGTTGCGTACCCAAAATTACGCTGTATGAGACATTCAACAACATCGAATATTATCCCGCGTGTTTGGTTATGAATGCCTAGAATGGGCCGGCCGAAAGTCAATGCGAGACGATTCAGGTTTGACTGCATCCAATGTTCTCTATATCTGTGTCAGTGGATATTTCATAGATCGTTTTGACATCATCATACCCGACAGCAACACCGTTCAAGAATACCCATTGCTCATGAGCATGCTCGGGACGAGCTTTGGCATATTTTTCATCTGAAGTATAGGTCTCCTTGTTGCCATTGAGAAGCTTGCAGATGAGCCAGTTCAGAAACATGAAGCCAGCAATACCTGTTGCCGCCATCCAAACCGGAAACACTACGGAGAACGGCAAGGCCAGGGTGAATCCTGTCTGCAGGATGAAAAGAATAAGGTGAACAACGACACAGAATATGTTCTGGGGCGATGGATAGAGCTCATCAAAATCTTTACATCTGAACGGATAGACAGGCCAAATAACCCATGGCAGCGCCCATACGTAGAAAAAGAAGTAGTATACATCCTTGGCGAGAAGCTTAAAGGGAAAGTCGGTATGTGAGTAGTCGATGACGGATTTTTCGCCAATCTGAGAGCGATAGTACTGAGTTGCACCCATGGTCGTGATGCTATGTCAGTGAGGGCTCAGTAGGTTTTCATGAGGAATCGAAACTAGTTGCTGGGAGACGTAAGATGACGATGGGAGTCGGTCTGGTCTTGTTTACTATAGATATGAGTCCAGATGCAAGCAAAACAACTGACGTCGATATACTGTCGCGTGACAAAGATAAAGGGTAAAGAACCAAGGGCTGTTCCTTCATATGCAGCAAGGCTGCTGACGTCTAAGAGGAAAAGCAACGGCCTTACTGCTATGTATTAGATACTTAGGTAGACCGATCAGAAATACTCAACCCTTTTTCCATGTCAACGCCCTTATCCCCAGATTTGGCCCAGGCAGCGACGAGTAAAATGTCGAAATACCATGTCAGATGCCAAAGAATGCGACGTCATCACACCAACTTGGCGCTAGGATCGCTGAGGCTTAGGGGGCTCAGCGCCAGGGAATTTGTGGCTATCGGAACCAAGACGGAGGAGAGAAGATGGCGGCCTGGGCTGTGAGAGTTCCGATGGGAAGTTGTAATTATTGGCTCTAAGGTTCTGTCTACTGATAGCATATGAGAAATTGAAGTTGAAACTTTTAGAGACATGTTTATAGGACAAGACCGTTGAACATATGGCGGTCAATGGAACTGTTTCAGTGTAGGGAGTATATTCCACTACTAATACGAAGATCCCTGCATTAAAATAGAGCAACTCGTACTCTATAGGGTAGTCACATAAATACTGAATATATTAACCCTAAATCATCAGATAATACGTCTAAAGTTTTACAGATTTATGTGTAAGAACCTTGCTATGGCGAGGGATTTTAGGTCAGACAAGGTAGCAAAGTTATCCGAATCATCCAGTTAATTCCACAAATTGAAGGCGGTCACATCACCGTGGTCAAGAAAACGAGAAAATTAAAGTCAAAGCTTGAAGAGTAACCAACTAAAACACTGGCTTTGTAATAATCCAACCACATCGACAAATCTTCTAAAAATACGTTGTCTCGATCTCATCAACAATCTGCACCTTGATACACCCATTTCTAGGGTCCGACGACAAAGTCAATCCCTCAAGGGCCTGCTCTAGAGGAAATACATGCGATACCAACTTCTTCGCATCTATCAAGCCTCCCTCGATACACGCAATACCTGCTGGCCAAGTATCCTTATATCTGTTGATGAATCGAAGTTGAATCTGTCACCTATTCTTAGCATCCCACTTCGCCACAGAACTTCGATTACATACCTCAGCTAAAGACAAATGCATGAAAGGCAGATTATTTATAGTAGGCCTGCCAACACCAACAACCATGAGAACACCTCCACGACGTACCATATATGCAGCCGAACAGACACTGCTTTCAACACCGGTACACTCGAACACAACTCTGGGCTGAACATACTCCGTCTCGCCAAACAGCTTTCTTACAGCCTTAGCATTCTCATTGCTGCTCTTGGTAATGTCAACCTGATACGTTATAGCGGCGGGAATGAGCTCCTTTGCAAAAGCCAGTCGCTTGGGTTCCACATCTGTGATGACAAGGGGGTGAGCCCCAGAAGCTCGTGCGGCGGTGAGAGCGAGAAGGCCAATAGGACCAGCACCACAGACCACGGCAGGTGTTCCGAGGGTGATGGGAGCTGAGCTTATGCCATGGAGAACAACACTCAGTGGCTCGAGAAGGGCGCCCTCGGCGAACGAGATATTATCGGGAAGTCTAAAAGGCGTCAGTTCCTCGATATGTCATTTGTTATATTTCGCCTGGACATACTTATGAAGCCATCTGGCAGGATGGACCTTGTATCGCTGAAGAGTTCCAGCATAGGGATAGACCCCTGAGAACTGAACATCTTCACAGAGATTGTATCGACCGTCTTTACACAGAAAGCAATGGCCACAAGGAACACCAGGCTCAACAGCCACTCGGTCGCCTGAAGTTTCATATGAGAAGTAATACTATAACTCACGTATGTTTGACTTACCAGCTTTGAGGTCTGTAACATCCTCACCTACTCGAATCACAACACCAGCGGCCTCATGTCCAATGATACAATCACCTTCAAATACAAGGGAGCCAATACACCCTGTTTTCCAAAAATGAACATCTGAACTGTTCATGTCATTAGTGGCTAGTTTTCTTGGCTACTTTATTTTGATTATCTTACCCGCAAATACCAGTGGCTTTGATGTGAAGAAGAACCTCGCCAGCATTGGGTGCATATACAGGCGCATCGACTTTCTTCAAGTTGTGATCCGCCGTGACCTGCAAAGATGGATTTGGTAGGGGAGCCTTGAGGGTCTGAGCGTCTTTAGAATAGCCGTTGAGCTTAACTTTCGTCTTATCAACTATTGGTGTTGCATCATGAGCGAGGCGTTGTGAGGCTGCGAGTGAACACATTGTGTTGAGATGGAGCAACAAGATTTATGGTTTAAAAGAAGAAACAAGCAAGACGATAATGCCAACGTGGAAAGAGTGTAGGTGGTATCAAGAAATAAAAGGAAAATCATCTTCGTCTCATTTCACTTGCATACAACATTGTCCACGTAGCACTGCTGATGGTCTTGTGCGGTTCATTATAGGAAGGTCATCGTCTCTCCACTTCTCCACACTTTTTGGACTAGGTAGTAGAGGGCTTGAAGTTGCCTATTCTGGTTTTCAACAGATCCAAGTCTGATACAGATCCAAGTCCCATAATGTTTTCTAAGGCTCCAGTTGGGGCGTCTTTTGAAGCAGCCCAAGTTGATATTGATTATAGGCTAACTCCTTAAACTCAAACTCATTCTATCAAAGATGCAGACTGGAACCGTGCGGAGTCAATGAGACACTGTTAAGCACATTAAATCCTCACGTTCATCAGGCTTTTTAACACTTATAGTTATTATCTAAATCCCTAAACATATACTAGTTGCTGAACCCTTTTATAGGGAGACTAAACAAGCAATCAGCTATTTCTCTTGAAAGATGCTGGACAGTTAAAATGGTAACCAATAGAGGCACCAGACTTTGATTCTCACAAGCTAATATACATAAACCAGATACCTGCTCAAAGATTTCTGGTTCTCAATCTGGCTGCCACTCATGCACCAGTTGTGATGCTAATGAGTTCACATTCCATCCTGTTAGAGACCCGATGCGATCAATTCCACGCAAAATGGTATGCTGCTGGGGCTCATAAGTCATCCGCTTAGCTGCGAAATAAAAAGACGCCAGTAAACTAAAGTCCCAATTGGTTCGTGTGTCATTGTTCAGGCTGATACCACAAATGCGCCGAGCATGCCATAGTGGTGACAGGTAAACGTTTCGGCCATGCTCCTTTGGAAGGGTACGTGGCCGGTTCTGAAGGAGCAACAACATCGATGTATGATATAGCTGGTTGGCCAAGATTGCTGCCCCATTGGTAAAGAGCACTAGCGGGAAAAGATGTTCACTGTCCTCAGTCTCAAGTATGGGCCTAAAGTACGTGGGACGGTTTGTGTACCACTTGTGAAGAGCTTCAGAAAGCGTTTTCCATCTATGGGCTGCAAGAGGGCGGATCATGTCAGGGCCCGTTGGAATATCATCCCCGAAGCAGTAATTGAGTACATGAGCGCACAAAAGAACAGGCTCTCGATCGGATATGAGTGGTTCTCTATTCAAGATACCGAGAGGTGAGGAATCTTCGCAAGAGACGACAGAGGGTATAGGGACTGACGAGCCGTTCATAAGGCCAACAGAAACGCCTAAACATATTAGAAATAGACATATAGTCTATGAAAAGGAGACTTACCGAGACGAAAAATCACCCAAGACACAGCGAGTGCGGCGGCCGGATGATGGACTTGAAATAGAGTCGAGTTGATTGTCTCGTAGCCAGCGCCCTTTGATGGACTCAACCAGGAAATAGGCTGAGTAGCGGCCTGGCGGCGGATAGCAGCGAAGGTGAATGCCAGGGCCCTGTGAAGGGTATCAGTGCTAGAGTTACTCGTATTATGCAATAAGGTCTGTCCTGTTAAATCAAGTTGGGGACATTCTCCTAGCATTTCTAAGGATAGGGATAGGAGAGAATTGAGAACAGGGACAGAGTCCATAGTAACACGAGGGATAAGTAAACCAAACGTCTGATCAGGATCATTTATATCGAGCTGTGAGACCTATTAGATAGTTCTCAGTCGCAAGAGGAGCCAATCTTACCCAAGGCGCAATATTGTATCTGTAGTATCGTAGCAGCTCAACAGCACGATCCTGTGGCATATGAAGGCAATTGGGAAAGACGTCCTCGCGTGGCTTATCACTCACTTCGAATTGGACATGTTGTGGTAGCGGTGCGAAGAATTCACCATGGTCTCCAGTTTGAGATATAGCAGGGGTTGAAGGGGATACATAGTGATTATGGCCCAGAGCGAGTAGTCCGTCAAGGGCGGCTTTATATGCAGTATTGGAGGGTGAGATAATGAGACTAAAATCTGCAGAGTCTCGTGGGGCACAGGAAGCAGCCTGAAGAGATGAAACGTAAGTTTCGATGCCGGGACTAATTATTGCTGGTGAAGGGGGTTGGAAAGACGGCCCGGGTGGCTGTGGTTGTTGTGAGGGTTTTTGGTGTTGAGAAGTATTTTTCTGTGCTGCCACTTCAGCCTCTCTATCTATAGATAGACTCTCGGCCTTATCAGGCTCGCTTGAGGTAACTTTGCCACGCTGTACCTGTGTACCAGACTTCGTTGCTGTTTCTGATACAACAAACTGGGTTCTTGTTAGTAACCATGCATCAAGCGAGTTCCTCGATCAACCTACTCTCAGCTTAGCATACGGTTGTTTTGAGCTGAGGGATTCTGAAGACGTTTTTGCATTCTTCTGAAGAAATGACAGCTTTGTGCCATATTGACACACGAATCCACGGTCGATGCAGCGTTGGCATGATGGTTTCCCTTCGTCACCTGAGGTAGAATTAATTAATGTCCTTTCTAGCAAGCATCTCATCAACTTACATTTTCGTCTGCGTACCCTACACTTGAAGCACCCTGTCCTCGTTCTCTTCAAGCGGGTCTTTGCCTCATTATCAGCCTCAACCATGATGAATAAATTGTTTATATGAAAAGATTGTAACTCCAAAGTGAGAAAGTCGAAGCCTTTACATGGGTGGGACCTGGGGAGATGGGGTATGAC
>PVPY01001109.1:0-34177 GCA_002982035.1 Fusarium algeriense | reverse complement strand
TTTCTTTTATAGAAATTTCCCTAAATTTATAGTAATATTTTAGAGAAATCCCAAGACTGGTTATTTCTTCTGTCACGTTGAGGACTACCTACCTAAAGACGCTCACATCAAGCAAAGTTCACCTTGTCCCCATGTCAACTTTCCAGTTTACAGCCTGAACTGCACGACCAGTACGCTCATTCCTCATCTGTCTCCAGTCCTTCCATGTCAGTTGGTTCTTCTTCTTCTTCTTCTTCTTCTTCTTTTCTTTCTTCATCCTCCTCCAAACCAAATGCAAGTCTCTCTTCAATTGGCATTAGTACGACCTGAGCTTGGTTGACATCATCAAGAGTCAGAGCGCGATAGTAGAATAGAGTGCGAAAGGGCCATCAGGATACGTAGAGAAAGGATGCTTTGTACTGGACTAAGGTTTCCGATTGCCTATAAGGATAGACAATTCACTCGTAGGCGTGAACGTATAAGGGCGGTTTAGGAGAGCGCATACTTTGCAGCATCTTTGGGGATGATAGGTTAAGTCAACAGGAGAATTGGTTCCCAAGCGCCGTATTGATAATCTTGCAGGTATCGCATGGATGAGTTGATGTTCTTCTCTGCTGCCCTATAACACTCTTGACATCGCTAGGAGTGTGAAGCATGCTCTCGTCCTCCAACTGAGGTAGTGTTGATAGTCCTACCCGTGTAGATTCCGAGGAAAATTCTTGGACCATAGGGTTGAAGTTCTCCTGCCATTCTGGCATTATAAGAGCAGGACAGGAAGTCCGTGGCTGCTCGACCAAGCGATACGTTTTGCGACATATGATCGGTTTCCAATAACCGTGCCCACCTTGGAAGGTAAGAAACTCAACATCGCGATCCCAAATGACACAAATACTTAGGTATCTTCAGGATAATCTTAGGGGGGCTTGGTATAAAACTAGAAGAGCTTTTAATGAAAGATATTTAGTACACTGACAGAATATCTCAAGCTCTTTTACCCTTTGAGGTTCATCATTAAAACATTCTGTATTTCACGGATATTGTCCTACCCTGCAGCCGACGCGACCATGATGACGGCATGCTCGCTTGCACGGGTATGCACAGTGGCTTAATGCCGTGTGCCGAGGTGTCCGTCCGCTTGGAAAATCCGGGGTTTCTTGGAAGCAATCCAACCAGCTTGATTGGCCATAATAAATACACGTGCTAGGCATCATGTTGGAATGCCGTTGACGCCAACTCACTCTAGGCGATACTCTAGAACGAAACGAGACTCGAGTATTTACTTCTTTTGTTCTCCAGAAAAACACGAATAAGTATCGAGTGATAGAACAGAGGATAGGTGGGCTGTCGAGGTCGTGCATAGCGATTTCGGACCTCTGCAGGATAATGCGGATCAAAGGCGCCAAGAAGGAAGTGCACATTTATTCCCCAGATCGACGAATGACACCTTGAAATGACACGGAATAATTAACCGTCCCTTGTATTGTTTGATCTCAAAGCCCGTCCGGACTTAAGGCAAAAGTCCTTCTCACCACCCATTGTATGCCACATCTTCCGGACTCCGAAATGTCCCGGTAATGGCTTCATGGTCAGCCATAATCCATTATATAGACAAGACATCTCTTCTAAAATCCAGGAATAGATAGAGTCTAGAAGTTATAAAGACGGCAAGCCACGGTTAAAGACCCCGCCTAGATAAATTGACTCGAGATTGATTACTACGCACGGTCCACAACCATCTCAACACCATGGTACTTGTATCGTCACCGAATCACACGCAAGAATAAAAGTACCGCGCTTGCGCCTACAACTCAACACCATAGCGCTCTGCCTCGCCCTATATTCATAAGCCCCCCACTTCCAACCGTCGTTCCCATCCACCTCGAACTCGACATCCATCTCATCTTTCTTCTTTCTTGGTTATAAATCCATCGCTCACTGTTGTTTTGTAATCTTGTGGCTGCTTATTCCTTCATTTCCTCTCCTCCTCCTACAATACACCCTATATTATTATTCCCGCCGGTGTTTTTTTTCCCGACTCAACAAACTCCCGCGCCATCTCCGAGTATCGTGCCATTGACCTCAACAAGAAAATCAATATCGAACGACCGTTATTTTTTGGATCCGCACCTACGCCTTTATTTACCGACAACTCTATTTCTGCATAGAAGCGCACCTGTTTTTTTGTCAACAACTTAATTTCCTCAATCGTTCAAAACTCGCGACGGCCTCAATCAATAGGTCGCCTAGAATGAACCTGAACAAGGCCGCTCGAGTCATCCTCTTTGGTGCACCTGGCGTTGGTAAAGGGACTCAGAGCGAGCGATTGCTCGCTCGCTTTCCTCAGCTCAATCAGATTAGTACTGGTGATCTTTTGCGTCGAAATGTCAAGGAACGGACACCCCTCGGTTGGTTTCCCCTCAATTGGAGCAAGCGTTTAGGCGAAATGCTAATATTGTGCTAGGCATTAAGGTCGAGAATACTATGAAGGCGGGTGGGCTTGTTGCTGATGATCTTATTTTGCGACTTATTTCCAACGAATTCTTCACGCGGGGATGGCTTGCTAAGAATGGCGGTCCGAACGTTATGACACTTTCTTCTGAAGCGACAGCAATGGAGGCATCTTTCAATAGCGCCGCTGTCGATCCCTTCATTAACGCTCCGTTCCTCGACGGCCACCGTCCCTCCGAAGCCTCAAACGATCCATCCGCTTCTTTCATCCTCGATGGCTTTCCCCGAACAGCTTCCCAGGCCGGTCCTCTCGACAAGCTTATCCCAATCAACCTCGTCGTTTCCCTCAAGACCCCCGTATCCGTCATCCTCGAGCGAATCCTCGGGCGCTGGGTCCACGAACCTTCCGGCCGAGTCTACAACACCAGCTTCAATGCGCCTCGAGTCCATGGAATTGACGACATCACTGGCGAGCCATTGATTCAGCGCCCTGATGATTCTGAGGAAGTTTACAGAGCACGATACAAGAAGTTCCAAGAGACCAGCGAGCCTGTTCTGAACCACTACGCCCAGAAAGGCGTTCTTGTCGAGATTGAGGGCATGAGCAGCGATGAAATCACCCCAAAGCTATTTGCCGAGTTTGAGAAGCGCTTCGTCTAATGAAGGAAATACCCTACGGTTTCAAGACGTTTATGTTTTACTAGTATATGATGTTTCTTTCCATTCGTTATGGTTTAGCTTTTATTTGGTTTACTATAGGAGTTTATCGCGGCGCGGAATGCTGCTGATGGAGTTGCAAAAGACAGGACTTGGAAAGTTTTATTGTCAGATGGTGCGAATTGTTGGGAGGAGTTGTCTGTCCTTGAAGGACATGGTGGCGATGGTGGAAGGGATGGGATTGTCTCAACACAACTGCACTGGTTTGACCGCAGGAATGGGCTCTTTGGCAATGGTTTGCCTGAATGATATCCACACATCGACCCCTTCCTTGATTCATATTGCAAATGTGACAGCATGCATGATTTTAAAGTGACTGAATTCCAATTCATCTCGATTGAGATTGGCGTTATGAGAATTCCGCTATGTGCATATAATTGACCCAAGAAACCCCCTGGCACAAATGACCAGATTCACCCTCCTCTTCTTCTAACGCAGTCCTATGCATCGCATCAAATATCCCACTAAAATGGCGAAGCAAGCAAAGTATACCTTTCAAAGCAGTCCAAATAAACAATCCGTCATACTCCATATGAGTTTATACCCGGGTTCGTAAAAGTGATGTAAGCTGTAGTTTGGCGTGAAGCAGGCTTGGTATCTTAATCGCGCCAGCCCTCTCCGCCCTGAAGGCCACTGGGTTGGCCTTCTGTTTGTCCAGGTCGCAGCGGCGTTTGCTCATCGTCGTCGTCGTCCAGCGCTCGCGCAAGCTCATCAGGGTCTTGCATCTTGGCATCAGGGTCGACTGGGCCACCAAACTCGTCCTGGTCGCGGTTGTGTCGGTCCTGCTCGAGAACACCGTCATCGGCGCTGACTGAAATACCACGAGCTCCCCACTTGGGACGAGCTCCTCGTCGACCACCCTGCTCGTCGTCAAAGCCGCCAGGACCGCTCTCCTCATCGTCATCGTTGTTCTCGAAGCGCTTGCCGAAGATGCGGCGGAGGAGCCATCCGCGGGACATATCATCGGCGTCAACGATGCCGCCGCCTCGAAGCTTGACGCGCTGGCGGGTGTAGTAAACCCAAGCAAAGTCGACGTATAGGGCAGTCTGGATAATGCCGAAGATGACGGAGACGGTGTTGGGCTTCTTGCCGGAGATTTCGAATTCGCGAATGAACCAGTTGACGCAGTAGAGGGCGCGGTAGGAACCGAGAGCGACGAGGTAGAAGGAGTCGATAACGGTGGGGACAGTTGTTTGTCTCAGGAGGAGAAGCTGAGGGAGGACGCAGACGGACTCGAGGATCTGGGAGAAAACCCACATCCACTGGGAGTTGTTAGCGATGTTGTTATACTGGAAATCGGTACATACAGGTCGGAAACCCTTATGGCTCTCAAAGATGAGCATGACGAATGGAGACAAGACAAACGAGCCACCTAGGATGATGGCGCCAATCTTCCAAGCAATCTCACGCTCGCGGGATCGAGGGTACATCCATTGCATAATAGCAAGGATGTAAATAGACGAGATGATGTAGAAGATCTTGAATACGATATTCCATGGTACCGTCTCGATGAAGAGGTCGAGGTATCGGGTGCAGAAAACGATGGCGTAGAGGATCTGCGTAATGAGGGAGACGCCCTCAGCACTTCGGTTGCGATGAATAGCGAAGATGAGAATGCATTTGGAGAGGGCGTGGGACAAGTCGCCCAGGACACGGAAGAGCTATAATGTTGGTCAGTTTGGTTGTTGATAGATAGATAGTGCATGATGTGTATCGCAGACGTACGTTCCACGCGCCCATTGTCAAGGGCGGGAAAGGGAGGCTTCGAATGTAGGCGTGTTTGTGATGGGCGATTCAAGCGACAGAGAGGTTATCGACAGAGGTGAAGTGAAATTGATGGTTGATGAGAGGGGTCGAAGATGACAAGTTGCCGGGTATAAGGCAGTGGAGGTTGAAGATGAGGGAGCTTAGGCAGCTGAACTTCAGCTTGGCGATGGATGCGAGGAGGAGGTGGAGTCTTCGGCAGTGTCTAGACTGGGCAACCTTAAACGTGTCTGGCGCATTTGAGCTTGCGTCAGTGCAATTCAGCCAGCAAATGAACCTCGCAAGGCATGAAGATTGCATTTCAAGCCACATCTGTATCCATCCATTTCCGGCCGATGCACTCATAATTGTATACAAATGAGTATTTATACAGATTGTAAGATGATGCATCTATTAGATAGTCTTATCGATATGATATCAACTCTTGACGCTGACCTAACACCGGATGTGGTGGGAATCAGGGGTCGGATAGTAGGGAACAGCAAACAACTGTCTGTTTGTACGCCAGCTGACTCGCCCAGTCTGCATGTAATCTAACCATTCTGCTCTACACCATAGTAGCGCATTCTTTTCTTCTTGTATTCTCGTGGATGTATGTATTGCTCTTGAGGCTTCCAGGCTCCCATTTAAATAATCTCTCACTGGGCTTTTAGAAGAGTGGCTCCCAACGTCATTCCCGCACACCCCTTACGAGTTACGAGCCAGCCTACGAGCGAGCCTCTAGACTACCCCTGCAGATCGAAAGAACCTCCACGTAACCAACCTAAACTGACTATACGCGTTGACCATTGAATCTTAACGACGACGCGCATTCTCCAGGCAGGCTTCGAGAATACGGATAATACGGAAATATCATGAGGTTATCGGCATTCATTGCCGTCGCCCTGGCTTGGATCACCAGCGCTAGTGCCTTTGGAGTCCCTGATGTCCTGCAAAAGCTTGAACAGAAACTTCCCACCAGAGAAGCTCCTCCACCGAAATACTTTAGTGAGTTCCCTTTTACCCAATGACCTTGATCATCGTATCCATAATGAGAAGGTATTGAAGGATTGGAATGACTAACAAACTCGCAGGGGAAGCATCGTGAGTTACCAACCAACAACCAACAACCAACGCCGCATCAAAAACTTACCAGGGCTCAGACAATATCCCCACTATGACCTGAGATACTTTGGCGAAGCTCTTGAGCCACAGGCTCAGAACGCAGGCATCAAAGTCCTCATGCAGACATACCTAGCCACATTTCGCGATCTGGGAGTCCAGACTTGGCTAATGCATGGCTCCCTTCTCGGTTGGTGGTGGGGAAAGAAGGTATATATCCATTCTCTCACATGTCTAGACCCTCTCTCTAACCGAAGGATTCTCAGGTCATGCCATGGGACCTTGATGCCGATGTCTCAGTTACTGAGGCCGACATGTATTTCCTCGCTGCCTATTACAACATGACTATCTACTACTACCAGTATGCTGGTTGTCCGGATGGTTGCTTCTTTCAGCTAGAAATCAACCCGTATCACAAATATCGTGAGAGGGATGATACTATGAACTTCATTGATGCGAGATGGGTTGATATGCAGAATGGGCTGTTTATTGACATTACTGCGGCGAGATATGACCCTGGCCATGAAATGGGTGATGGGGTCATGTACGACAAGCATAACCATGAGTTCAAGGTGCGTATACCTAGTGATGATCTGCTGCCTTGTGCTAAAGCTTCATGTGATAGGACAAGTACATCTTTCCTCTATTAGACACCACGTTCGAGGGTGTTCAAGTAAAGATTCCTTACCGCTACAAGGAGATCCTTGCTTCAGAGTATGGCAAGGGAGCATTGTCAAAGACTGATTACCATGAGTATGTATCTTGCAATGCAACGTATGTATGTGTATGAGAACTGACAGGAAATTAGCCATCGATTTGACACGGAGAAGATGCAGTGGGTTCCTATGAACTAATTGCGATCGACCATTATGTACATATCGGAATCGGATGTTTCTAAGGCGTTAAGCTCTACTGAGCAGGAGGTTTATACCAAGGATAGACTGGAAAGGAACATAGAATAGTAATGATACCTGGCTGATGACGGCAGGCCGTTCTTCAGCTGTTAGAGACCTTCAGACTCTGAATTAGGTGGCTAAAATAAACCAATTAAAATGTATACTGTTTATCTTAAATTATACTATACTACTATCCTTTACCAAAGTATTTTATTACTTAGGATTAAAGTCTTGAGTTTTCTGTCATCTCCTAGGCTGTTTCATAAGAGTCGTGGTATTTGTTTGTTTACTTCCATTTTTTCGGGACTTCTCTAGTCGTGAAAAGAGGAATTTGGGGTAGAAATTACATATGTATAATTGATAGAAAAATTGAAGAACTAGCATCTTGTATATGTGTTCGTCTTTCAGACGGTCGTTGATTGACCCTGGGCTGTCAGTTAATTGATGCCCCGCGGCTTCTTAGAACGCGTCTCTCCCCCACGCGTCACAAGCATCTTAAACATTACTCTATCAACATCACATCAAAAACGTCCAATCGCAACAACACCGGCTCATTTCACCTATTTACCGGACCTAGACAGAATTTAATGCAGAGATAAAAGTATAGGCGCAATTTTGTTCCGCAATGGCCACAGGTATGTCTGCAGCGACCCCCAACAATAGTGCCTAGATCAGGTCGCTAACATAAAGAATAGGCCAGCAGCGCCGCGCTGACCGGCTGAACGAGCGTCTACGAGGTGCCCAGTACGAAGTATTCTATGGAATTTCGAGTGACTTGTGCTAATGCGATCAAAGGCGTGCGAACATCGAAGATGACTCCTTCAACCTCGACATCGCCGGCCTTAACATAGCTGGCTCGACTCCCGCTGCACCTGCACCCGCACCTCCAATATCGTCGGCGCGCCGAACACCGAATACTTCTGCTAAAAGAAGAAGATTGGACAACGAGCCGCCGCCATCTGCGCAAGCACAAGGAAGTGCACGAAGACGATCGCCTCGACTTGTAGACCCCTACGAATTGCCAGAAACATCTAAGGAATCTGGCGCGCAGGATACGACAGGTGAATCAAGAGAGGAAGAAGAGCCGAGTTTAAATGCCGTAGAAGCGCCTGAACCTGAGCCCGAACCTGAATTGGAGGCGGAAGTTGAAGCAGAACCACAGCCCGAATCCGAATTACCGAGCCCAGAACAGGTTGAAGCACGAGACGAAAACGAAGGCGAAATTGAGCTACCGGTTCTACCGAATAATGATGCTTCCGAACAACCAACGACACGACGGTCGAGTCGCAGATCACTGGACAAGATTGCGAAAGATATTGCCAATAAGCAACAAGACGTGCGCATGAGCGCAGCCCTATCGTCAACCACCAGATTACACACGACTCAACTACGAGAGGACGATGCGCCACCTTCTTCATCGCCTTTGGTGCGCAAGGTGCGACGCAGTGAAGGCCCTGCAATAATACGATCGAGATTATCTCAAAGACGACCCTCGAGGCTTGCTGAGCGAGCCGATGATGTAGATGAACTTTCGCCAGATCGACCGGATCACGCTCCTGCTGACGACGAACGATCGGATGACGAGCGAACGGAGGAAGCAGAGCCTGAAGTGGAGCAAATTGACGAGGAGCCTGTGGCAGAGGAAGACCAAGCACAGGAGGAAGAAGAAGCCGTAGCAGAGGCCATTGATGCTGTTGAAGCCGCCAAAGCAATTGGAAGAAAACGACCTCGAAGAAGTCTACCATCTCAATCCCTTGTCGCAGAGCTCGAGGAACAAGCAGAGGACGAAGAGCAAGAGGAACCAGCAGCGAAACGACGCCGTAGACGACCATCAAGAAGTCCTACGACTCAAAAACAACCAGCTACCAAACCAAAAGCTACGAAAACAAAATCACGGACTACAGAAGAAAAGCCGCTTCCGAAACAGGTCCGCAAGACGAAACAAGCCGCCAAAGAGCGTCGAATCAGTGATGGCTCAGCCATCGAGGTCACAGTGCAGCGCTTCGTTAATGTCAAGAATTTCATTAAAGGTGATGATGAAGAAGAAGAAGATCAACTTGCGGCAGATGTACCTTTTACAACAACTGGAGTGACAGCGGTGGATGTATTTGCACAGGCATGCTTAGAAGTCATTGATGGTACGGTTGCCAAGCTTTTTGAGACACTGCAGAGTACCGAGGAGAAGGATAAGAAAAAGGAGTGTCGGATCAAGATACGGGCGCTCGAGGCGTACAAGGAGGAGCTCACATCTCGGTTATTACAACTAGTAAGCTGTTTATTATCTGCGGTGAAAGACGGGCACTAACCAGTTAGTCAATTCACCTCATGGATTGGCAATCACTGCGGAAGCGAGTTCGTGTGGTACAGCGACAGAAGCTTTCCTTACGAGAAGAGATATTGCGTCTCAAGGCAGAACGGGAACAAGTTGCGCTGAAAATGGATGCCGTACGCATTAAGCACGAAGAGGACACCAAAGAGTCAAAAGTGAGTCACCTATCCCTTCTCATCGAATTGCCACCCAGCTAACCATATTAGTATCGACTCGATACCTCAGCTATAATGCACGATATAGACATGGCAGTCGAACGGGGACGAGACGCCCCTGAACTTTCACGCGCCCAAGAGAAAAAGGCTGATCTGGCCAACCTTGAGCTTCTAGTCGCACGTATTACGGATGAAGCCAGCTCGTCGAGCGCCGCAGGCGGTATGCTCCAACAAGTCAAAAGCTTCAATGCTTTTCTCGAGCGCGCAGCAATCGCTTTAGAAGCAAGATGAACAACACCACGACAGCAATGAAATGAACGTCTTGTTTTTACTTGTGTCCACAGTCGGAAATCGCTATAAGTACTTTTTGCTTAGTTGATCTTGGCCTTGCTAAAGTCCATCTCGGGATGCTGCTCCTGGAACTTCTTGAGGATATCTGCCTTTTTCTGCTCATCTGAGCTAGGAAGACCCTTCTCCTTCTGCTGCTGGTCGAACATCATCTTCTCGACCATACCGCGGGTCTCACCATCGAGATCTGAAAGCTTGGAGTTGTCGGGCTGAATCTTGGTCACGTCGATCTTGGGAGCGGTGGTAACAACGTGCGCCCACCATTCCATCTTGTTAACCTTGTCAAGATGAATCTCAACTGTCTTGGTGCCATCTGAGTTGGTGCTGAGTGTCCAGGTAGAGTCATCGACATGGACGGCGTGGGGAAGGTCGCCCTGTGGTGGGTTAGTCGGTGTATGAGTATTGGTATGAGTTGGAGTTCTGTATGTACCTGGATGATTGGATCCTGACCCTTGATACCCGCCTGTAGGCTCTGCTTCTTGATAGTAATGACGAGATCCCTTGACTTGAGGTTTCCGGGTACATTGAAAGTGACGTCGAGCTCGGAGATGGTCTGAGTCCACTTGTAGGGAAGAGCAGCTTGCTCCTCGGCCTCCTTGGCTGTAGCAGCGGCGGTCTCAGCGGGTGTAGGTTCTGTGAAAGTCAGTACATTTAAGTTTAGAGGTACCAGAGGGCTGCTTTCCTGTGTGAAAACAGTCTCTCAGTGAAATTAAACTCACCTTTGTCAGCCATTTTGATGTTTTTGAAGTTGTTGCGATATGTTCTGAGGGTAGAAATCGATGGAAGCTGTTGGTTATGAGAGAAGGCTGACAATTATGGAGGGGCCCCTCAGGGTGTCAGAGAACTCAAGACTCTGAATCAAAGAGAAAAAATAAACTAGTCAAAACTACGCTAAGTTTGCCCTAAATTATCCTAAATTTAGCCAAGTCTTTTTGTCACTTAGGATCAAGGTCTCGAGTTTTCTGACCTCCCCTAGAGGGGCAGCTAAAAGGTGGGGCGATCTTCCACTGAGCTTTGGCCAATAGGAACGTCCCCGTCAAGTCTCTTACCCTTGTCTCTTCAGCCGCGCAGAACCAACATTTGATAGTCACTGACTGATTAATCACTATTCTTTTCACCACCACAAAGCACTGCTCTTCCTCACGAATAACCTCACTCCTCCAACCATCCGTGCAGAGATAAGTTCAGCCAAAATGTCTCGCGCAGGCGTCTCAATACGCCACGCCACAGATCTTAACGCGCCTCCACCGCCAGACCAAGACGAGACATGTCCCGTATGCAAGACAACACGCTACTTCAACCGCGACATGGAATTCCGCATCAATCCAGAATGCTACCACCGTATGTGCAAGACCTGCGTCGAGCGAATCTTCAAAGACGGTCCCAACCAATGTCCCTACGCGGGCTGCCACAAAACACTTCGTCTTCGCGGCTTCAAGGCTGCCTTCTTCGCTGATCTCGCCGTGGAGCGAGAGGTGGATATTCGGAGACGAGTCGCGGCGGTGTTTAATAAGGTTGAGGAGGATTTCGAAACACTGGATGCTTATAATGAGTACTTGGAGATGGTGGAGTGCTTGACGTGTGATCTTGTTTATGGGACTGATGAGCAACGTCGGAAGGCTGAGGGGCAGTTGCAGGAGTGGGAGACGAAGCATAAGCAGGAGATTGAGCGCAATCGACGAATTGCGCGTGAATCAGATGATGCTCGACAACGTCGCATCGCAGCGGAGGAGGAAGAAGCTCGCCAGCGACGACTATTGGAACGACAAGAGGAACTCGAAGAAAAAGTCAACGCCAAACGCTTCCGCGAGGAAATGCTCGATTCACTACAGAGTGCCGAAATGGGCCGTGCAACAGAGGCAATGGATAAAATCATGCTCAAGAAACGAGGCCAAACCAAGCGCGACACAGCCCTCGGCGCAGCAAGCGGAAGCGGTCTCTCTATCAGAGGACTACGCGAGAAGAAAGCTGCAGTCGTGGACAACAAGCCCTACGATCCCTACGGCGGCGTACGCGTCATGCCAGAGCGCATAGACCTTGCGCCAGAGAAACTAGCGACGTATTCCAACGAGTGGGTTGAGATCACACGGACGAAGCCAGAGTTCAAGGCTGGAGGATATAGTCCTGATGAGTATCTCACACGAGCTTTGTTTGAGGCGTTTTCGGGGTTGGGGGTGTTTGTAGATGATGAAAAGGTTGAGAGGGGTGTTGCTACGGCGGGGGCTAAAGAGGCTGCTGTGACGGGGGATACGGGGGGGAGAATGGACGTCGATGATCCGTTTTAGTAGATGATTTCGTCGTTTCGTTGGGCATAGCTATGGAGTTTGGAGTTTGGGAAAACAAATGGAACATGACGGCTGGAGTTTAAGATGGTAAATATGACACGATACCATGAAGGCTTAGGACCTCAAATCAGGGGAGAAAAAAATAAACTAGCCAGCATGCTAATTTAATCCTAAGTTACCCTAAGTTAAAGTGTTTTTTGGTTAGGGTCAAAGTCGGTCAAGTTTTCTGACCTCCATGAGCATGGATATGGGTCAAAAGCAGAAAAGCTACGCCAATAGTGTATAAACCGAGAATTAATTGATGAGAATGATATTTTTGTATTGACTGCTACTATACTAATCCAAAAGGAAAATCACCAGGAGAGGATTGAAGGGCAATTTCAAGCGGATACTATATCCCCCCGAGTGCTCATCCTGTGGCCTTGCAATCCTCTTTTCGATCTCATCCCCCGAAAACGCCTCGCTTACTATATGGAAAGGGAGGCTTTACAGCCAAGAAATGGAAACAAAAGGGCGCTGAGAGAAAACGCGATGCGGTTATGTGGTGATTTAAGTTTGTATGATGAGTTTTTGAAGATAATCTTATTGCTGCCAGGGTGTCTGTTGAGCTGGACGAGGGAATACAGGTACTGTTGGGAGTTGATCGAGACCTCCTCCGATGGGCTGCTGGTTGGCTTGCCAACCCATGCCTGTGTTGTGGTTGACAAAAGCGCCGTTTCGGAAGGGGTTGGTTGTACCGGTTGGTTGAGGAGCGAGAGCAGCGCCGGCTGTTTGTGGACGCTGCTCTTGGTTTGATGCTGGCATCATGGAGTTGCGAGCAAAGGGGTTTGTACCTGTTGGTGTAGGCTGTAAAGCAGCTTGTTGCTGCGGCTGTTGAGGAGATGGTGATTGGAAAGGCGAGTTGGAGGCGAAAGGAGATGTGTTTTGCTGTGGTGATGTTCGAGCAAATGGGTTTGTAGACTGGCGGTTGAGAGCGGGCGTTGTAGCAGATGATGGGAGGCCTGTTTGCTGGGCCATGAGCATAGACTGGCGGAAAGGGTTGGTGCTTCCTGTCTGCATTGGTTGAAGCCCCTGAGGTTGTCCATTCTGAGCGGCGGGCTGTTGTATCTGAGGGGCAGCATTGGGAAAATTGGCGATCGAATCTTGAGGAATTGGTGCGAGTGAGTTTGGTTGGAAGCCTTGTTGTTGTTGGGGCGTGAATCCTCCGAAACCAGCTCCTGTAAAGTCGGGCTGTAGTTGGATCTGAGGTTGCTGTGGTTGCATAAATCCTGTCTGCTGAGGCTGTTGGAACGGACTGTTGGAGGCAAATCCAGTAGGCTGAGCGGCAAAACCGTTCTGTTGGAAGGGCATGCCAGTCGGCTGCTGCTGGAAAGCTTGTTGTTGAGGCTGAGGGTTCATGCTCATCGGTGTCTGGTTCTGTTCTATAGAGTCAAAGAAGTCGATCAGATCGGGATCAGGACCCTTGTTGGCCTGTGGTTTCGATTCAGGTGCCTGGGCACCGCTCGAAGACGATGTAATCTTGGGAAAGGGGTTGTTCGACGCTGGTTCGGGGAAATCGGTGCTCTTCTTCTTGCTGAGACCTCCTTGCTTCGAGCTTGAACCTCCACCAATCTTCTTCACATCCTGCTCAGCCAGATATTGTCTTCGGTGGACTTCGAAATCGGGATCATGAAGATACTCCTCAAGCTGACGGCCCAGGTTAACAGGGGCATGCTTGAGCTTGGGGACCTCGACTCGAGTGTGGTG
Organism: Fusarium algeriense; assembly: GCA_002982035.1. Taxonomy (NCBI): domain Eukaryota; kingdom Fungi; phylum Ascomycota; class Sordariomycetes; order Hypocreales; family Nectriaceae; genus Fusarium; species Fusarium algeriense. The sequence continues at coordinate 20,409 of PVPY01001109.1, read as the reverse complement.
TTCGTGCATACGAGCTACGCTGAGATATTGGACTACGTAATCGGTTTGCTTTGTGAATTTCCGATAAATGGCCATAGCACGCTCGGCATCCACCTTTGACATTTCGAAAAAGTGACCTGGAAGGATTGGAATGTTAGTCAAAGTGGCGGGCTGAGACAGAGGGGGAGGGGCAAAACAAACCGAGAATGCTAATGAGTCCTTGGTTGAGAACTTGGAATAGTGCCAAGAGATCCAAGACAAGCAGTCTGAAAACAGTTATGGTGATTTCATTCTCTGGCTCGTTCTCCATCACCTGGGGTTGTTAGACTCGAGGCCCGTCTTCTGGCTTGCAGTTTCAACTTACGTCGCATTTCAACAAAGCTTCAAGCTGTGATTGAACAATCTCCGTCTCCCGTAATAAGCCCTTTTCAACTGAAAGCTTCTCAAGTCTTGACTCGGAAGCGCGCACCCAATCGGTCTTCGTCTTCTCATATGCGCGAGCTCTCTCAGCTAGGTAGTGGGCATAATGTCGAATGTTTCGTCCTTGGATTTGTGCTGCCAATTTGTCAACTTCCATGCCCAGATCTTGTTCGGCTTGCGTGGAACATACCGTCCGTAAAGCTGCTAATCGCTAGAACGTTGCGATGTGATGCCAGGAATGCAAGTGTAACGTCAGGAGAACCCTCTCTGATCATAAGGTGAACTGTAATTAGACTTTTGAAGACAACGGTCCATGTTGAATCGCGGAGACGATATGTGAGAGCGCGAAAGACCTCGCCGACGCCAGCTTCGCCGGAATGGGTAGCTACGAGGATATGTTCGATGTATTTTGTCTTTGGGGGAGCATTCTACAGCAAATTAAAATCAGCAACAAGTCGAATGTTGAGGAGCAACGCTCGTCGAGAAAAAATAGTTGGGCTTATGATAGCCGCTGATATTGAGCTCATCAAGAACGCGCCGCCAAGACTGCACACGTACCTTGATCTTTGTTGCGCCCTTAACGGACTTTTCGAAGGAGCTTGACATGATTCCAGCAATGTAAGATCGGGAGCTATATTGAGCTTGTAATCGTCGGCGATGGAGGGACAAAAGTTCAGTCGACGGGCGTTGCAACGAGCGACAGGGTACGGTGACAGTTGAGGATGGCCGGGGATCCGGGAGAATCGAGGCGATGATGACGATAAGAGGAGCAGCAGTAGAAGAAGAAGTCGACGAGTCGAGTCGAGTGCGTCGTGTCGTGCCACTTCAAGTCGCCAGCGCAAAAAGATATTGAACAGACTTGAACGAAGAAAGAGAGATTGACCGAGAGAGACAACGAAAGAGTGTCCGCATCCGCGCCGGGGGACGTGGACGGTTGATTCTGGGGCGTGGCAGGACAAGACCAGGCAGGGGAGGGGTGTGAGTTGTTCGGGTTGGCGTTGACAGAGGTTGGGCTTTGGTGGTTGTAGGACAAGAAGGTGGAGATTCTGAGAGCGGCCGATGATAGGGAAGTACCTGTGCCGCCCAGCCAGATTGAGTCATATCACGATGTATCCCCCAAACTCGTGTCCTCCGGAATGGTGGTAGACTCCGATACGGGCGGGCACTATTCTTCCACTGTAATTCCAGGGGACGCTACTGATGTCGTCACCATGGATTCTTTTTCTTTTTGGGGTGGCTTCATTTCAAAGGGACTCGATTGCGCCAAGATTGCTCCACTGCAGAGATGGTGATGTTCCATGAGGTTGATAAATCTGGTGACTTTTTTTTTTGGTGAGGGAAATGCAGACTGAAGCATCGTTGGGCAACACAAACAGATTTTCTTGTGGCTGTTTGCATGCGTGTTTGGTTGCTTGTGCAATGATCTTTTCGCTTCTTTGCGTCTCACCAAACCTCATTTCACCTGATACAACTCTAGACAAGGGACGGCACATTCACTCTATCGAAAACAGCAGGTCGCGAAGCACAAGATTTGTCATTACATTACAATTAAGTACAAAATAATTCCATTACAAGTATATATGCGAAACCTCACTTGAGGATCGCTCCCCAGTTTCCTCAACCACAAAACCTACCTGTCAAAAGGTTCAATTTTTGCATGCCAAGTTTCCCCAGCCGCACGAACCAAAAAGAATCCCATCTTGCATTCATAATAAGTCAGAGCTTTTTTCCATCGCGTCCGATGCTTGTAACAAGGTCTGTGTCGAACGCCCATTTCATGGTACCAACCTCACCTCGCCACGAAGCCGCTTAAGCTGTCCCCGAGAGGCAGAGGGTTTCGAGGTCCGGAGAGGAGGCACTGCATCATATTAAACACGCGGTTCTCATCATCTGCGAGGAAAATGTTAGCAATTTATTACAGTGCGCGTGAGTGCGTTGTGAGGACTTACGGTTATTTGAATGAAGAGGGTCATAAGGAGAAGAGAAAAAGAAGAAGAGAAGAAACGCGATCCGCGCAAAATTTAAAGGTCCCATAGTGGGGTTGCTGGCCGCGGCTGATCTTCGGCTGTTTTCTCACCTTGGTCTTTTCACCTTGCTCACCCTGGACCTCGTTTATGACAACACAGTAGTAGCTTGGCTTGTTTCCGGACAATGCTATAAAAAAAAATAAATCGATGATATGGGCTAGCTTAAATATTTCTTATCGCACCCTAACCTTTCACTCCAGCTCGAGTTGGCCTATGGTGATTGGTTGCCAAGTTAATAGACCACTATTGGGTTTCATGTTTGCCTCTTGGATGGGCTTGGGAATTCTCAAAGGTAGAGCACATTTGGCTAGAATTTTCTCAATATCAATACTAATTTAGGGAACAGAAAGTTATCCCTAAGTTTATAGATATGTTTTATAAACCCTAAGTAAGGCCTGCCATTAATCCTTTAAACAGTTAGAGTCAGTCTCGACTAAACCGTTCTTTTACCTTATCCTTAGGAAGCCAGAAGACTTAGGATAGTCGATTATAAGGCAAAAATAAACTGGTTCAAGAGCATCCTAACTTTACCCTAAAATATCTTAAGCTTACCTAAACATTTTTATCACTTAGAGATAAGGTCTTAAATTTTCTGACCTCCTCTAGCTTGTCCCCATAGCCTAATCCTTCTCCTTCTCAACCTCTATTGTGAACTCCAAATTGTGAACACCTGCCGTTTTGCGCCATTCCTCCACCGTCTCCTCGTAAATCTTAGGACCTCCTCCTCCGCTTATTGCCAGGCATGGATCTTCGGGAAACTGGGTGCAGAAAGCGAGGGTTGTGTACCACGAATCTTTAACATCAATAGAGAGATATTCCGCCTTGGGCATGCGTGCTACACATCGAGCCGCCGCCAGAAAGAACTCATTCATGACCTCATCATCAGGATACATACGGCGCCAGTCAACAGCATTATCTGCTGAACGGTAGGGCCTGTGGATAACCAGCCGCTTCCCAGAGGGCGAAACGTCGGATGGTTCGAGAACGAATGACTTGAGACTTGGCCAGTAGGGATCTTCATCTGTATCTGACTCTGAAGGCCAGAATATAGTAGACTCGATACTTCCCTCGTAGGAGAAATCCTTTAGCCCGACTCGCTGGGAGAATCGACGCAGTTCTCGACTCAAGAGGTCTTCAGTTGGAGCAGCAGACACGGCCTCTTTGTTGACTAATGTTCTGAGGGATGAAAATTCGAGACTGAACCAATCAATTGATGAGGGTAAGCCAGCCAGCGATTGTGCAAGTGCTAATAAACAGCCTATATTAGAAGAGAAAAATAATAATAGAAAAAGGCGAGATATAACTTAGGCATTGTGCAGCTATATTTGAGGTATACTTGAGTTGAACCTACCATTTCTCTCTTGTATCAAATCATCCGCTGTTCTATGAGACCAAAGGCTCAGACCAAGTGACCTCAGACGTGGCATCGTATAAGCCATCAAGCAAATAGAGTGGGTTGAATAACAAAATCGGTCAAGATTATTACTCCAGAAGAAGCCTTGTATCATGGGTAATTCTGGGAGACTTGATTGAATATTCGCAAAATTGTCCTGAACGTGGTCCTTTAGTTGACTGAGATAATTAGGGCCGTTGAGAAACTTGAGTGGGTAAGGAACTTTTATGGCAAGGTCGAGAAGCGGTTCCTCTTCTAACGGTATCTGGGCGAGTAGTTGCAACAGAGGTATAAAACCCGAGTCAACCTCGGCATGGTCCACTGGAGGAGGTAGATCATCATTTATAGGAAGCGAGTAATCAAGCCGACGAATGTACGAGAGACGCCAAGGACTGAGAATGCCGTTCTCAATTGCATAAAAGAGCGATTCTGAGGTGAGTCTAAGCTCACGAAATGTTACCGCTTCGATGAGAGGTTGCCAATGGCGGCTTAATGCCGCTAGATGTGAGAGAGCACGTGGTAGAGGTTTGGATTCATCGTAGTACTTGCCTGATAGGAAGTAGTTTTCTGGTAGAAGGTGCGAAATAATATTAGATATAATCTCTGGAGCGAGTTGGTCCATTTCGGCGTGAGTTTGTGAAGCGTAGTGAGAAGAAGAATGATTATCATGATGGATTCAGAAAGACCAGAAATTGTTCGCGGAACGGAGCGGAAAAGATCCGTGACTCACTTCTCAGCTGCTGCCTGTTGGTCCATGTGGACATACTAATACTAGTACACTAACATGGTACAATTTACTTGATGAAAGAATTTCGATATTGAATAGCGTTTATGGTATCAACGATATATATAGTTACATAGAAGTGTCTGTATCTGAATAAACCTGAGTCCATTCCGGCCACGACTCCAATCCGCCATCTGTGTCAAACATCTCTGACCCGATAAAGTTGGGATATAGGAATGAAAGATCTGGTGGTAATGATAGCTCTTCTGAAATGTAATCAACACCGGGATTCTCAGATAATGCACCGGAAACTATGGGTGTTGTAGGTTGAAAGTCTGGCCGAAGCTTTTGGAACTGTGCATAGACGATATCGCCGAGAATATGCGCAGCATGGCATGGAAAACCAATTGTCTTGAACCAATTGATGAGCTTAAAGACGAGGTTGTATAATTCGGCTGTATCATAATTGGCTGCTCGTAGTTTTGTTTCGTATGTATGGACGATTCGACACAAAGTTAGCGCGGAGAAGCTGAGGATATGATAGATATGGTCCGTCAAGTGACGAGTACGATCATCAGTCGTGTCGATGGCGAGATTTATGATGATTCTTGAGTGTTTGATCATTTCTTTGAGAACAGAACTGTGCATAACCGACTTGGGAGATTTGAGTGATTGGCAATGGGCGAGCAGGTGAGCGAAATGAAAGCCCATTTGGAGGAACTGAGACCTTGGCTCGTCTGAAATCATCTGTTAGAATATCTATTGTGTATAAGGAAAGAATACTCACGAAATAAGACCATCCAATCTTGTTGCCAAGTTTGAAGAGCCATCTTCGTGCCAGGCAGGTCCATTTGCGCAATACCACATTTGTTGTATATGATCCAGTAAAGTTGAACTTCAGCTCCCATCCTAGCTTCATAGTTGTTGACTTTGTTTGATTTGACGAAACTGACACACCGATCGACTTGTGCTTGAGTCAGTAGCGAATGTCTTCGAGTTCCAACACAGTACCTATGCGATTGTTAGTCACTGTCTGAATTTCGATGGTGCTCCGCGGGCTTTACTGAAGATGTGCTACACAGAGGTGATTCCATAAACACCAAGCATCCAGATGTGAGGTGTCGACGGGCTGAGGCGAACCTGGGCGAACAACTTCCCCAAAGTGAGGACTCGCGAGCGCTTGTTGGATAGCATAACCTGTTAACAACCAGCTGTCTATACTGAGAGGTACTTGACCAATAGTCGTGGACCAAAGACTTAAGATCAAGAGAGCTTGGAAGAATTCTATTATCTGTGGCACCTCCAGTAGCGAGGTTGTGATGAGACGTTTGGATTCCTCAAAGAGCTTCGGGGCAAGTCTGTCCGCCAGAATTTGGGTTGTATGTCGAACTGAGATCAAAAAGATGCTGCATAAAAGCAATGGAGATCTTCGGACTTGAAGGAGAAGTCTCTCTGTTGAAATATCCTCTGGAAATCTGACCCAACGGCCATAGTGAAGGTGGAACCTGATGGCCTGTCAGTTCCTTAGTAAGATGATATCAGCAAGGGAATCATACAGTCCTAATAGTGAGTGGGCAGTTGACAATGAGACAAGTCCTGTTGAGATCACGTCTTGTTGAGACCCTGGTTGTGTATTGACTTGCTCAGGCGAATGTACCCCTGCATCAGTGGCAGCATCACGAATCAAGAAAACAGGAGCCGGGTCCAACTCTGCAGACGAGACTGCAACTTCAACAGCAGGAGGCTTATCATGATTGGACGAGCCAACTAGTTCATCGAGTCTCGAGTCAAGTTTATCAACTAAAGCACTGACTGTTCTTTCGAGTCGCTCTAATCTATGTGAACTGTCAATGATAAGCCCATTGAAACCATAGCCTTACATACCTATCATCCACCGAAGTTCTCCGCCTGTGACTGTCAGACACTTGAGGTGAATTTTCTCCTTGTTGAGCTCTAACAGGGGAAATGGAGCGTCGATAGTCGTTCTGGAAGTTTAGTGAACATCGTTGGGATAAGGTATTGCAGCGTAGGCAAGTTCCATTGGAGCTACCAGAAGCGTAGCAACGAGTTTTGTATTTGCGACAGAGATCACATGCCTTTGAAGCTCTACCGGATCGTATTGGAGGCATATTAATGGCTGAGGATCTGCATGCATGAACAAAACATTGGACATAGATAAGCAGCTCAACGATCAATCATGCCTTATCAGTAGATATGGCGTGCTAAGATGATCACGTGACAGCTACTCTGAGATGTAAGTGACATCTTGGCTACGACTAAACAAGACTTGGAACCATGGTTTTAAGGCATTATCTTGTATGTATGGGCCTAGAATGACTTTTCAGTGCAAAGTTAGGTTCAGGATTTACTTTATGGAGATATTTCTAGACACGAAAACGTATAAAAGGCCTATGCCCAATTATGATATAGATTGACGACGGAATTTACTATAAGGTTTGCAGGGGATTCATCTAAATGTCCTCTCTAGTCTCTTCTGAGGCGACCTGGAACTTTGCCTCAACACCAGCATCGCCATTGTCAAACAGTCGGTACAACAACTTCCAGACAAGAATAACAACCGCAGCAGACACCTCGCAGCCGGCTGCAATGCTCAAACCACGAGTATATCGAGGAGCATCTGGTAAACGTTAGAATCAAAGTCAGTCGAAATGAGCTTTCTACATACCTTGGGTTCTGAACAATTGGTTACCAGGGAAGTTGGCAAGCTGAATACTCATAACATAAGCAGCCAACGCAACAGGCCGCTTGTAGTCCTGCATCTTGGCCGTGAGCCATGCAGCGCTGATAGCTTGCACGCAGCCCATCCCCATTTGTGTCCAAACAACACCGCCATACAAAGTCCATTTCGACACTCCATTTGGTGCAAGGGCTAGCCAGAGCAGGCCAGCAGCCCCCCAGAGATAGCCAAGGCCGATATGAAACCCACGCTCGCGGAAGTGATCACTGCTGAAAGCCAGAGTAACGGACCAGACCAAAGCGCAAACACTACCAACTGAGTTCAGACCATTGGCTTGAAGGGATGTGAAACCCAATGACTTGATGATAGAGGGCGCGTATGTGTTCATTGGAGATATCATGACCATGGAGAGAAGGCCAGCCACGAGATGTCCGTATAATCTCCAGTCTGTAAAAGTGTCTACGATATGAGACAGCTGGACTGGTTGGCCGTATCTAAGAGCCTTTGTAGGATCGTTGCGGATGACTCTGGTGACGATGATGGAAGCCTCGCGTTCGGTGAAAATGTTGAATGATCTACCAAAGAAAGACTTTGGCTTGGCGGCGTTATGAGGGAGGTATAGGTATGCGAGGACTCCGAGGAAGCAGGTCAGAATGCCCTCTACTTTTTGTCAGTGTTGATCTTGTGTAAGGGGGGTCACAGGCTTACCGATGAGAAACAGCCATTGCCATCCATGAAGACCGCCTCGTCCACGAAGCGAAAGAAGACCGATAGACAAAGGACCACCAAGAGCTCCGGCAAAGCTGTTAGACGCCCAGAAGATAGCATACCGCAAAGCCAGTTCCTGATTCGTATAGTATCGTGAGATATACAGGGCAAAACCTGGAATGTAACCACCCTCAAGGGCACCGATAAAGAACCGAGCTGCACACAAGCCAGAAGCATTCTTCAGAAAGACCTGGGACCAAGTGGCGATACCCCAGAGGAACATGGTGATGGGGAGAAATCTCTCTGGTCCGATGTACTTGCTGATCATGTTGAAAGGCAACTCGGTGACGATGAAACCAACTGTGAAAAGAGTTTGGGCCAAGTTGATGTCTGAGTTGTTAACGTTGATATCAGTCCGTAGCGTATCAGTCAATGCGTTGCCGATGTTGGTGCGGTCAAATTGGAGGAAGCAGAAACAAAGAACAATGAAAGGCAGGATGAAGAAGTCAACTTTGAGCAACGCTCTTCTGGTTTCTCCAGACTCAATTGTAAGGGTAGGATCATAACCGGGAACGTGAATGGCTTCATCTTGAATAACTTCGCCATCATGCTCTGAAGTCTTGGAGTGCACCGGCTGACTCTTCTCTGATAAAGAACTCATCGTAACAAAGCAGACTTTGGCAATTGTCTTTAAACTTGAGGTAATTGTGGTTTCTCTATGAAATCATTTTGAACGTTGTTATAGTTACTGACTCTATATACTAGCCATTTGCAAATACAAGAATGGTATACTGATCAGCCATGTACTCAGATCTGTATGGTGTTGAAGATACCATGGCGAGGTTAATGGCGTGCTGAATTGAGTTGACCTATTGGAGGACTTGATAAGAGGTGATGGCGCCGGCGGTGATAAGAAGATTCCGTCGGATCGTCATCAGCCGACGGCATCCCGACGGCTTGCCTCAGGCTTACCGTCGGCATGCCGCAGGGTTGGAATCTCGCAATATCGCGCCAATATTTGTTTTAAAAATACAATTTTGTATACGAAGGGCTACCTACAAGTACAAGTCAAGGTCCGAGTAATTGGAAGTTATCTTTAAGTTGGGCAGATCATCTTACAAGCGAGTCTTTCTCAACATTCAACGATATCTTGGAATCATCAACCACCGAAGCCAAATCCCAACAACCTCCCCTGAACAAGGGCAAAAGATTCAAATTTTAGCAATGGAACAAAACACCCTAAAAAGACGTGGCGTCGGCCTCACAGGGGTTGACAAGGATCGAACCTTTGGTGGCTACACCCTCTTCTGTCCTCTGACTAGCGACACAGCTCACCTAGTCGACATTGACGGCAAGGAAGTTCACTCATGGAAACTCCCCGGAAGAATTGGCCGTCATGCTAGAATTCTCCGCAATGGCAATCTCGCAGTCAATACACTTCGAACCACTGAACTTACTACTAAAGACAGAGGCTTTCCATTTCCATTCTTTAACAAATATGGTGGAGGTGTAATGAGTGAGCTTGATCCTGATGGTAAAGTTGTTCGTCAGTTCAAGGATGATCTTGGTCACCATGATCAGTATCATTATGGTGATGGGCGCTTCCTATATACCGGTCTTGAGGCGCTATCTCCTGAAGATTCAGCAAAGGTCATCGGTGGCGTTCCAGGAAGCGAGATGGACGGTATCACCTATGCCGATACCATCAATGAAGTCGATGAAAAGGGCAACCTAGTCTGGCAATGGAAGGTCTCAGAACGCCTACCACGAGATGAATTTCCCCTTCAGCCTCACTATACAAGAGAGCACTATCCCCTCATCAACTCCGTCATCCCCATGCGCGACGGAAAACACATACTCGCATCTCTCAGATCGGTATCAGCTGTCATAATCATCGAGAGATCTACGGGCAACATTGTCTGGAAACTCGGCCCAGAAATTCTCGCACAACAACACAATGCCACTGAACTCGACAACGGAAACATCCTCATCTTCGACAATGGAGCTTTCCGAAACGGCGAGTCCATCACTTACACGCGCGCTATTGAAGTCGATAGACAAACCAAGGAAATTGTCTGGGAGTATCGCGATCGATCGCAGATGCACAACTTCTTTACGCCGTTCATGGGCAGTGCGCAAAGATTGGCAAATGGAAACACTTTACTCTGTGAGAGTGCTTTTGGGCGATTATTCGAGGTTACGAAGAATGGATATGTTTGCTGGGAATTCATCAACCCGCATTTTGCACCATATCCCGATGAAGCTACTGCAAAGATATTTCCTGGGGAGTCTAATGCGTTATTTAGAGCTTATCGGTATTCTTTGGAGGAGATTCCTTGGCTGAAGAAGAGATTGACCGGACTTGATGAGAATGGACAGGCTTCAGGGGTATTGGGAAGCATATGCAAGCAGCAATAGCTTAAGAGTACAACATGAAAGAATACAGATGGTTTGTGAGATTGACATATATGGTTACGAGTGCAGGAAAACCCTGATATTTGTGAGTTTATTGGTTTGAGATGGCCTACCATTCCAGTTCTACTATGTTCTATATATCAGATGGAAATCTATCCCTTAGTTACACAATTACATAAAATGCATTAAACACAAGTGTATTATACGGTCTAATAAGGTCAGCTGATTAAAGCAAAATGTATATCATATAAATGATAATGCCAATTAGAATTTATAGTCTATATCTGCAAGCACGGCTTTCTTATGAGACACATACTTGATTGAACACGCAGCCTTTAAATACACTATTTACAAAACCCACCAAGGGTTTCTGTTGCATTCGGCTCCGCACAAGCTATGGCCAGTGATAGGTTATATGACTGAATGCTCACATCAAGCGATCGGATGCTCACGGTTAAAGCCTTGTTGGCAAGCACTAAACTAGCCACTCCGAATGCTATGCTTAGGACTGTGAGGATAAGGACAAATGTAGCTGCCCAAAAGGTGACGTATTCCATCAAGTTTCCACGGTCAGGCTTAAGCCGAACCTGGGATAACCCTTTGGGACCCTTTTCCCAATAAGCAATAAGCTCAGAGATGTTCTGCCGCCAATAGCGATAATTCGAAAGCGATAAGGACCGTGAACGACCGTACGGGACATTCAGAAGCATTCGTCCCTCCTTTGACAGAAATTTGCATGTATCCTTATCATTAGGGAAAAGTAGTATCAGTGTATCGACTGCTTCTCTGACCACTGCTCTCGGCAACGGGCAGAAAGCAGGTTGTGTCATATGGTTTCGTAAACATATCCCATGCTCAAAGACCTTGATCTGATTGTGTTCCCAATCTACTTTCAGATGCTGCAGTAAATCACTGGTCCAAATCAACTTGAGCTCATAATATTGAATCAGATTTGGAATGGAGAATTCCATAGGAATTCGGCGGTTATCATTATCCTCGGGATCCTTGGTTGATACAGCACTTCGATTGAACCAGTCTTCAAGTGCACTAGATAAAGGTTTGTTGTCAAGCCAGTGGAAGGAATCGGACGATTGGGCTGTCGAGTGTCGAGCATGGATTGTCAACCAAATGCGAACAGCTATATCGATCGTATTATATGATGTCGTTGACTGATCTGCGGAAACATCACTCTTGATTCTATGGGTCGGTTCTCGAAGATGCCGAATTAGCTGGACGAGTTCGCCGATAGTTTCCGCCGCGTACAACGTTGGCTTCTCTTGGACCGATGATAATTGGTCGTCAAGATACAAGTAATATCTTTCGTAAAGTGAAGCGTAAGTATCGAAATCCGCACGAAGCATTTCTGGCCAGATCTGAGTCAGAAGCTCAAATTTCTGGTCATTGTGAAGTTGGCCTATGGCCATCTTGTTGCTTGTGTCTGATCAAGCTGGGGAGATAGAATACAATGATGGAGATGGGCTGTCAATCTGGAACGGGTGTCCTAGGACTTTGAAGGGTCTAAATAACTAAGAGAGGGCGGTGTGACAAGGCGTTTAGCTGCATGGGCGAACCAAAGCCTCGTTGGTGATGGCTTGACAAGGCGCTCACAATGACCGGGGGCCTTTCAGCTCGTCCATCGATAAAGCGAAGCAATGCCCACTCAATTTCAGGGAAATCATCATTTGATCTTTTCATACCCAGTCGACTTGGGAGGATCGCTCTTTGCACAACCTAAAACACTTATTTAAACCCGATGATCGTTGCATAGAATCAAACAACCAGCAGCTAATGATCATTTTTTGTTTTTTTCTAGTTACGCACAAATTTCATCAATCAAGAATGAATGTTGTAACAACGGAGATTCAAGTCCATACCATGTCAATCCCACAACAGCAACAAACTCTGTCTACAGACTTGCCTCTGGTGCTTCCTTTCGATAAAACAAAGTTTTCACAGCCTCGCATTGCCAGAGGTATTTGCTGCTCGCCCAAACATGTCTGGTACTCCAACAATCACTGGCCCCAAGACGGAAAATGCGTCGGGCTCTTCGCAAAGGCGCAAGAAACCGAACGACTCTTGAAACCTGGCTTAGAGGACATTTGGGCCTCTAGCTTTATTTGGGGCTTTTTCAGGAAGATCACAGTGGCTGATGCAACTCTTCATATTGAACTACGAATGGCTGGCTGTCCGAGGGATGCAGATAAAGAGATCGATTTATACCCAAGTGTCTGGCTTAGAACTGCAGATGAGGTTATTGAAGCAAGAACCCCTTGGAAGAAGATCAAGGATCTGGTGAGGAGGCTAAGACTGGACTCGCCACAGTACGCCAACATTTACGCCGAAGGGGGTGGGAGGTTGAGCGATGACAGTGTGTCGGTTGCCAAGGAGAATTTAACTCTGGACAAGGGCATTGTTTTCCCGACTGGCAAGGTTTTATATACTCACGTTCAGACCAAGCAATCGAGCAATTCTGCATGTGGATTACTCTGCCTTTCAACAATCGTCAAGGATGACATAATCTTAGAACAGAGTTTATCTCGGGTCGGGGGCTTGATTACATATATGTCGCCAAGGCAAGCCGTGACATCCGGCCATGTTATGCTTCAGCATTTCCTTAAGTCTTATACTGGGAGCCGTCACTCTACAGATTACAATCAGGAAACGGGGATGAACGACTCAGCAGACCTCCATTCGGATTCCACTGAAGAAACAGACACTGACGATGACGATATTGAGTTCGTTCAAAATCACCAAAGCTGGAATGAGCATCAGCACCCAGGACAAGCACTCGGCAACGTTGATGTCGCAAGATTTACAAACTGGATTTCTGTCATGCCATCTGATACCATCAACTTCATTATTCAAGTCGCCGTAGACACGACTCAGAGCTCAGGTTGGAAGGTTGACTCATCACGACCAATTCCGGCAGATTTTGCTCTGATATCTGGTATTGAAGACTGGCAACATGACAACTACTATATTAACCCTTCATCGGAAGGACCACAATATGGTTCGTCATACAGGGAGAAAAGATGGGTGTCTGGTCTCAACAATGACGACTTTTCGGAACCTAAAGACATCCTGATACTGGTTGACCAGGAATCAGAAAGCCTTGTTGCATCTCTTCAACCCGCCAAGATACCTCTTATAATTGGTAGCGCAACATTTTGGACTCGGAAGATCCGTCTACATGCACCACTAGGTGAGCAGTTCCATGTAGCATTTCTTCAAAGCTAATGCAACCATGTCAAACATTCAGCTCGAGGGACATCTGGATCTTGGGTGGTTGACAGAATTTCTGGGGCATTGTGCGGGTCGATCGTTTTGGTGTATGAGGGGGAGCCATATGCTCTCATGATCACTGCTGAAGCCCTTCTATCTGACATCAAAACCTACTCCAGCATGGCTGCCGATGAGGCAGTTTTCCCGGTTGTGTCTAAGCCGTTGAATCAGGGGGCTCGCGCGATAACGGGCAGCGAAGTGCAAGAGAGCCAACGAGCCAAATCACCGGAGACACCTTTGTATTTGATGGTAAGTGTTAGTCCAGGAAAGGACGCAACGAGGAATTGATGCAAGTTATAGGTTTCCGACACGAGCGACGAGGCCAGCAACGATAATAGCTCGATGGCTACTGCCAGCTCCACCACCTCTACTGCATCCCTTACATCCAGTGTCTATGAATACGAACTCATCAACGGCCGTATGTACCAACATCCAGTCGGCAAGTACTGGGCACCAAAAGATCCACTAGCTTGTGATGTGATGGAAATCTCCCACCACGTGGCCTTCTTGATTCTTGAAAGCAAACTCTACCTTGCACCACTAGAACAGAATCAGATCCGCCGTGCCCTTGATATCGGGACAGGAACAGGATTATGGGCCATAGATTTCGCCGATGACTTCCCAGAGGCTGAAGTTATTGGCATAGATATCTCGCCGATACAGCCAACGCTTATTCCACCAAACCTCGAATTTCACATCGATGATTTCACGAAAGAGTGGACTTTCCGTCCTCAATCAAGAGACTTTATCCATATGCGGTGCCTAGGTGGAAGTGTATCTGATTGGCGCCGTTTATACGAAAATGCTTTTAGGGTCATCAAACCAGGCGGTTGGATTGAGACTCACGAGTACAACCCGGAATTCCACAGTCAGCAGGGGATTATTGAGGACGGCAGCGTGATAGCGGAGTGGGGAAAGCTCTTTCGAGACGGTAGCGAAAAACTCGGTTGTCCTTTCATTCCACTCCCTTCCGATATCCAGACCAAGCGCCTTGAGGAGATTGGCTTCGTTGATGTTCAGTCTCGGACAATCAGGGTGCCTATTGGAATTTGGCCGAAGGATGAAAAATTAAAAGAAATTGGGCTTTTTGCGAAATGCAGTATTTCTAGTGATATACAGGGGAGAATTGGCTACATGGCTCATGTGTGCGGATGGAAGAACGAAGAGATCATGGAGTACTGCTCAAAGCTTGACAAAGAGCTTAAATCTACTACAGCACAGATATATTACTACCATCAGGTTGTTTGGGGTCAAAAGCCCGAGCATGAGTAATATCATTCGGCCTTTTTTCACTTTAGATTTGTTACCTCGATTCATTTCGGCGAGATGCCATGAGAGACTTACAGTTAAGAATGGTTTTCTGTAAAAGGTTTTGAATTAACACTTCAATATAGCTGACCTCTTTTGTGGTATTATGAGACGAAACTCAAGCGACACATGACCAGCCACGGATTGCCGCTTTTATAGCCTCTTCGCTCGCTGGCTCAACTTCGGCTCAGCTGTTCATCAGCTCCCCTCAACCCCCCCTCAGCCCGCATCAGCTCTAAGCATCCCTTTGGCTGAGCGGCCGGGACATGGTATGACTTGTAGAGTCTTACAGCTGAGTGGCTAATACAAGTTATTAGTCAGCCATTTAGCCTACCTTAAATAATTCCTACATCTTTTCCTCCCCTTATTTCTTATAAGCTCCTGATTATTTTCTTTACTATGGCGCTACCTACTGCTGATCTTCAAGAGTATCCTGTATGGATACATGACCCTGATTTACGGACGCCACGCTTCGATAGAGACCCTCGATGTCATCGCGACATCTTCTCTCGGCTAGAGCAGGCGTTATCATTGCGCGGAGGCCATAGGCCCCTTCAATGGGGATTCGCCATCATACGAACTGCTTATGGCCCGAAATCAGATGAACAGTTCTAGCACGCCTTGACTCTTATTGGCCGTATAGCTCAAGCATGGTCTGATAATGAGATTGCCGGCTTTAAGACGCAGCTGGCATATGAGAAGGAGAATAATGTAGAGCGGCTTAGCCATATCTCTATAGAAGTCGATACACGACTAAATGACGAGTTTACACGCCGCTACCAGAATGATATTCTACAAGATAAGCAACTCGATGGCGCTTCAGTGGCTACAGTACGTAGGTACTTTAATAACTGGATTGCATCCAACAACGGCTCTTCAGTTACTGGCGATATACGCTTTACTACATGTATTATGCTAGATGCCGAAACCCTGGTTCAACTTGCCGAGGCGTCTCAAGACCTCGGTTCTAGTTCGAGCGAATACTTCAAGTCGCAGTATTGGGTGAAGATGGCGGAGGCAGAATCTGGATACGAAGAGGCCTTCCGCGCTCTTCTCTATGGCAAATATGGTCTCGCAGAATATTGGTTTGACAGGAATAACTCGCGACGATTGGTTGTCCATAGAAAGAACCGCGAGAACCCGGGAGTTCTGTACTATGGCATTGCACCGCGGGAGTTGACTCCCTATGAGCAAGCAATGCAAGATGCGTTCAAGGCACATATGCAGCAGGGGGCGGGTATTAGAAGCAATCAAACAAAGAACTGAGTTGGCGTGGTCCCTAAGAGTTCACTGGATCGGACTACTGTCTCAGCGAGTGTCCCAGTGACAAAGTACGCGTGGCCATGAAAAGCAACGCCAACGAGTGTTCCCGCGGTTACAGAGCAAAATGCTGTACACCAGCCTGCTCAACCGTTGTCAAGACGACTCCAAAAGTCGATCAAGAACTTCAAGATGTTCTAGAGGTCTTCCTTGACGATCCTGTCTGTACCAACAACACCCAGTCGCACCGCTATGACAGTCAAGAGACGGTCATATCGCGTCTTAGTGATATGCTTTATGGCTCAACTCAGCTGACTACCGTCACGACATGGGACGATAATATCGGTGGCAAGTACAAGAATCTCAAGTACTAGTCCCTTTCTTCTTGGGCGCATAAGGACGAATACGCTTTTAAGCTCGGCTCGACCAAGCTGCCCGAATCCATTGTCTGCCAGCTTTCTACTTTCAACAGACTTATCGGAGGTAGCAGCGGGATGCAGTGCTACATTGGTCGCCCAGATCACCCCAAGAGCAAGAGGTCTTCTTTCCATCATGTCTTCGAATCTGCGGCTCACGTCAACGACAGCTCATCGGTCTCGTCTTTACACAAACGAGATAATCAATACACGATCGATGTTTAGTCGCCATTTCGAAATGCCATAGTGGTATTGGCTGTCTGGGGTATCAGTTACCCTAGTGGTGACGAGTGGTACTCCAACGAGCCGATTTAGGACAGTATTCTTGACATGGCTACATCTCTTTGCAGTGACGCATCCGTCGACCTTGTTTCTCGAATTCCCGGTAACAACGACGGTCTCGTGACGGAGCACATCTTCGAGAAGCAAGGCCTGCTCAGGTTTATCGCTTCCACCATTTCAGGTGAACTTCCGAGCCGTGCAGTGTCGAATTTCGCACCTATCGATCCGTCTTTCTGGGAGAGAACGGCCTTCAACCGGTTTCCCGCGAGTATGGGCCTCGACGCAATTGGCGCCGGCGAGATGGCCCCTATCCGCCGCATGTTCACTCGTCTGGGCGCCGATAATTACCGCATGCCATTTGTTCTCGTTGGTGAGAAACTCAATGGTTTCAAGGAAAGGGTTTGGGGAGGCAACGTCCCTAGAGATGCTACTGAAATGACCAACCTACTCAACAGCGGGGAGCTTATTGAGTATATGGACCAGATTCGATTTGTGAGTACCCCTAACCTCTGGAGAATAATAATATCTAATTCTCTTGCAGGTTCTTGGAGCAGTTATCTACACCAACCATCCTATTGTGAATAGCCGACTTGTGGTAGTCCTCAATTGGCTACGTCTCGAGATGGAATGGGCGGAAATTCTACATTTCAATCTTCACCCTACAGCGGCAGCTCTCAATCTCGTGGGTCGGTGGGACGAATTTGTCGGAGACTACTTTGCCACTATGGCGTTGAATGTGCAGCGGTGGGCTAATCCGATTGATTACAACAGGTTTGACTTTGGTGCAAGGTCAGACTACTAACCCGTTCCGAGCAGACCTCGTTGGTTATTTTACCACGCTGATGGCCCAGTCTAATGCGCTACGTACACAGCTGAGAGGAATTAACGGTCAGCCCTAGTTTTTTGAGAGGTAATCATGAACAGATTAATAGATGGCCTTTTTTTCTTGCTGGGGGCGGGAAAGTAGTTTTTGTAGACCTTTAATACTCAATTTTGGTATTCTAGCAACATTCCAAGGTTGCTAGCCGACTGATCGCTCACGTATGACCTCGCCTAGGAGGACCTTCTTTTGTCCCTCATTTAATGTCTCCAAGAGTGTAAAGTGCTCTAGCTGCTTTTTACTCTCTTCAAACTGACTGATAGGATGTATATGGTGTTTAAAGAGTATGCTGTACTTGTTATTGACAGTGACATACCTCTATGGTAGTAGAAAACTATTGTCCTCCCTTACTAATTCTTAAATCCTGTTTGCGGTTTTAGAGTCCCAATAGTAGGCCCTAACCTCGCTTAATCCCTTACTTAACTTACCTCCTAAAACCTTAGCCCTTACTTAGCAGCAGCTTAGCTTAAAGCGGTAGAAACTCAGCTCTAGGAATAAAAATGGATTTTAGTGTGCTTAAGTTCTGTCTCAAAGTATATTGTATTTGGGGGATAATATCCGAGGCAAGCCACGCAAGTGCTTGATTTTTGGTGGTTTTCCGACATGTACTAAAACATTGCAAGACTGTACTGAGAGTGGTTTCAAGGGGTTTCAACTTAAATAGGCCCTTCAATTGTCCAACAACAGCTTCATCGTAATAGCGGTGAAGATAGTGGAGTGGATTGAGAAATATCTTACAAATTACGGCAACATGTTTCATCCAATCAGGAAGCATCAAGGCGCAGTGGCAGAGTGGTCTAATGCGATAGACTAGAAATCTATTCTCTTCGGAGGCGTCTGTTCGAATCAGGCCTGCGTCGCTCCAATTATTTTATCTTTTGCCAGTTGGCTCTTCTAATAGAATTGTTTTTTGCCGATTATCACCACTGTGGGCAATCTCAAAGGACTCATTTTGTGGTTTCTGTTTCATGGATGAAAGATATTTCTGGTTAACTTGTACAGCCTCTGTGAAACGCCTCTAAAGCTTAATATCTCACCGTTGACCAAGATCTAGAATATCTAAGCGGGGAGTTAAAGACCCAAACCTTAGTGTAACTACTGTCAACTCTTCCAGTGCGTCTGATTATAATTCAAACTACTGGGACCCTTAACCACATACGACCAAAGCTCGTAGAGAATACGGGGTCCCGTCCGCTCCCCCATCGTCAAGCTGCGAAGCGCCGGATTAGTAGTTGGGTCGGTGACGACCAGCGAATCCCCGGTGTTGTATGTTCTTTTTTGCTTTCTGAAGCACCCGAACTAACAAACCCTTCCCCAGAGAGTATTGAGTAATCATGAATTTACTTGAGTCCGCCAGACAAGATGATGTCTTGTCCAGTGAGATATCCCGTCTTTGCCATCCTTAAAATCATCAGCTCAAGTATCAAGAGTTGGGATACAATGAGACTTACATAACAGCAATGTTGGCAACTTCCGTAGGATGGCCCAGACGGTGTACAGGGACGCTTGCTGCAATGGCCAGACCCGGATCTGTTTCTTTGAGTTCTTCCAGGTCGGTTTTTCTTGTCCACGTTCTAGAATTTTCATGTTAGTCTATGGAAGAAGAGGTTTGAGGTGATTTGGGTACTCACGTCTCTTTTGGCGTGGGAATCATATCTGTGAAGCCGATCATTGCAGGAAGGATCTGGCATTTGAGTTAGTATCTTCATGAGCACATTCAAACTAAGACTTACAGTGTTGACTGTGACTCCCTCACAAGCCAGGACAGTGGAGAGATTCTTGCCCATCGAGCTTCCAGATATCAGTGTTTGTTACAGACCACAACGGCCAATATCTTACCTCAGAGCACCCTTGGTAGCCGCATAATGACAACCATTAATACCACCACCCACACTCGAAATACTTCCCACCAGAATCACACGTCCCCAGCCTTGAGCCCTCATAGCAGGCAAACAAGCTTTTGTCACCACGAATTGACTTCTTGCGTTGACTTCCATAACTGCGTCCCAGTCATCTTCTTCGATGTTTTGAATATCGCGAATACGCCTGCTGAGACCAGCGTTGGCAACGAGGATAGACACTGCTTTGTGTTTAGCAGAGATGCTTGAGTCCTGGAAGATTTTGTCGACCAAACCGCGAGTTTGGTCGCGAGAACTGAGATTAGCTGAGATACAGGGGAATAGTTGACCGGGGTTGGCTGATGCTAGTTCCATAGATAGTGCTTCCACTTTATGCTGGAAACGTGGTTTAGTTAGACATATTTTCTTGGTTTGATAGACTTACCAGACTGGCATTACAGTGAAGAACGACATCACAACCTTCAGCCGCCAGGGCCCTGGCAATGGCTGAACCAATTCCGCCACTTAATGCTGTTAGCTTTGAAGGAATTAGGAGAGATAGATGGTGTACCTGGCTCCGGTTACAAGAGCAAGACGCCCTTCTACACGGTTATCAACCTCACGAATCTGATAAGTAGTCATGGTTTAAGTATTATCCAATGTATAAATGTTTAACAGGCCTTGTGGTTTTCTAAAAGAAGAATTAATAGGAAAGGAATATGAATCGCTTAAGACACCGTTTACCGAGGTGGTGCTTTATCCGACGGAGAGGGAGGGGT
>PVPY01001105.1:0-20516 GCA_002982035.1 Fusarium algeriense | reverse complement strand
TAAGTTAATTCTAATAATATGCTAAGGCTAGCTGTTATATTAGGGATTTAAGGAAGAATAAAAGCCCTTTAATAAGAAGGCACTATTTTATAATATTAAGAGGGTTTAAAGTATAAGAGTTGAAGATTACCTTGCTAAGCTTAAGAGTAATAAGTTTAGAGGAAGAAGTTAAGCGGTTAAGTAGAGGTAAGAAGAGAAAGGTAATATTAAATCCTAATAGGAAGTTTATAATACTAGCTGATGCTCTAGTGGCTGGTAATACTATTTTAGAGCTAAACTAGGCAACTGTAGAAACAGAGGCTGTTGAGGATGTAATTGAGGTAGGAGGAGTGGAAGAGGATGAGAGTATAAATTTAGAGGCAGAAAAAGTACCTATTGCATGTACTTACATAGGCCGGGTAGTTAAAAGACTAAAATAATATTAAACTGAGTTTAATGTGTAATATAAATATAGGAATTAATTTCTTTTTTATATATTTGGTTACTTTTTGTTATATAGTTGAAAAAGTGCAGTTTGTATGTAGAGATTTTTTTTTTTGCTGTATGGTTGGTGGGTACGCACGGCAGGTGGGTACTGCATGGTATAGAATGGCATTTCTCGATCTATAAGAGCAGTACTATACCGTGGAATCCAACGCAACTCGTGGAACGGTTAGAAGAGTTTATTGGATATGTTAAGAAGAAAATTCCTGACCTGGAGTACATGTTGGAAGAATCAAAGAAAGAACCAAAGACCGGATCCACCCCCTACGATTTCGAAAGCACGAACTTGAAGGAGATGAGGCTTCGCGGCGTGGAGCTTGCCATTCGCGAACAGAAGGTCGGTTTAGGCGTGTGGAAGAAGGAACTCGAAAGCCTCAAGGCTAAGTACAAGGGATGGATTTGAGTTATGCCCGGTCTTGCGAAGGATTTCGGGCTTGATTAGATCTTGGTTTATTTTATGATTTTGTATTAGTATATTTCTTAACGTAAGATGGAAAAACAGCAGGAATGTACAATAAGACAGAAAATTAGAAAACTATAAAGTGACCGATTCGTCTCTCTAGGCTCTTGAACCGGGCCGTGATCCTTGTTATGATGGCTGTAGTTGGATTGTGTACGTGATATTCAGGCACGGACTGGGCCGACTTGGGGCTGTTTCATTAAGAAGAGAAGCCGAGAGGATAGGCTGCCTAATTATGCTCTCTTAAGGCAGTAGTAGAGGGGAAAGAATTATAAGAGGCTAAACAGGGTGCTTCGGCACTTGTACGTAACTCTTGGATTGATTCTGTTACCAATGTAGGGATGCTATTGTAAGGGTCTTTTCATTCGTGTATTAGTATTTCCATGCTTAGAAGTAAGTATATCTTATTTCCTTCTGCTATCGGGCTCGTAACTACTTATAGTGGTTGACATGCTGAGTATCTTTCTCAATCGCAATGATTTCCGAGTTGTTTATTATTACATTTAACAACATCAGTTACGGTACCTAGGCTGCCAATTCGTGGGAGGTCGTCGGCTTAGTAGAGCGCGCATCAGACTCGACCAGTACACTATCCGGTCCAGCATTCGTTTCTGCCAGGGAAGGGTGTGTTATCTGGTTTTCCTTGAGAGACTTTCCATCGGCGGCGTTCTTCTGCTATGTCTTCCTTGCTGCTCTCCCCCTGCGACGAAACCACCACACAAAGCCTAATAAAATGGCAATACCGACAACCCCTCCGACAGTACCACCAGCTATAGCTGCCACTGATGTTTTTTTACGAGGTTCCTTAAGTGTGTATCTATTGTTTCCCCTAATACAGCAATCGTAGTCGGACGTGGGGTGGTAGCAGTATCTGTTGTCTTCACACTTTCTTATGTAAACCGAAAAGCTAACTTGTAATATCCTGGTCAGCTAGAACAAGAGCAGGGCTTTGGAATTGGTTACTTACCCTCAGGACAGATTGATTTACAGCCATTCCCATCCTGGGACGTACAAGCACTTCGTAGGAGCTTTCCACTATCCGTTAAGCACAAACCGTTCCTCAGGCACGAGGAATAAACGTCAGGCAAATTACAACAGGTATTGAAAGTCGTTCGGTTAGAGCTGCATGGCTTGTACCTGCTCTGTGCTTTTTCACCATTGGGCCAGTAACATTGTTTATCCATAGCCAGTGTGTAGTAAAAGAGAAAAAAAGATAAGATGATAGTGCTGAAATTCATAGCTAATAGCAAGCGACGAGAATCAATGACACGACGCTGAAGTCGAGATTAAGATAATACCAATAGCTTAGTGGTAAAGAAAGGCAAGTTGAAGTGGAAATTAATCGG
The DNA here is from genome assembly GCA_002982035.1 of Fusarium algeriense. Taxonomy (NCBI): domain Eukaryota; kingdom Fungi; phylum Ascomycota; class Sordariomycetes; order Hypocreales; family Nectriaceae; genus Fusarium; species Fusarium algeriense. The sequence goes on along the minus strand of PVPY01001105.1, from coordinate 18,227 downwards.
GGAATCAAGCTGGGTCAAGGCCATTCTACCTGAAATATAATTCTTAGTCTTTGTCAGTTTGCATGACGTCAAGAAAGAGTCGCCAAGTCAAATACTTGGGGGCCATCACTTATCTTTCCCTTATAGGTTATCGCCGGACTTGCATTTAGATCTCTTGCAACTATCATTGGCTGACGGACCTTGCAAAAGCAGCTGTGTGCATTTGCCAATACTAGAATACATCCAATCAACTGATAAATAAGTGTTCTCGTAATATCATTTCGCATTAGATTGGCCTGTTGGCGGACAGTCTTCAGTCCTCTTTATGTTAGGCAGCTTCCACCCCCAAAGCCAAGACCAGCCATCACAGGAAGCTAAATCATGGGTGATTGGTTTAGTAGATAGCTTAATGAAGCATGAGATGGTGTCGATTTTATGGCTGTGCTGGTGAACCTATTCTTTAAAATTTCGCCTAAGAGTCAGTGCTTTTCATCTTGGGTAGTGTGTAGAGACTACAGCGTGGGATTATCTTGTTTTCCTAGCCCAGCAGTAGGCAACATTAATTGGGCACGGTGCCCACTACAAGAGCCTTTGGGTTCTTATTCATGTCCCAGCCATATCAGATCGCCCTCTTAGCTCTCTTAACCTCGTTTATTAAGCGACGTATTTGTCGATACCTTATTGTTCGTCGCAGAGCTGACAGTGTTTTAGATGGCTTACTCCCCCGATGAACACATTTCTAGGCAAGGATAAATAGAAGCGGTATGTAAAAAAGTACGTAAAATTACAGCATCAGGTTATTTCATCCTATTAAGAACACTCTCCCCGCAGAGCAAACCGTCTCTGCCAACAGACTCATATTACAATAGCCACTCCAACCAAATCATTGCTTAACCTCCGTCCTACAGCACATTCTCAGCCAACACACCCCTACGCATACCTCTCGCTTCCGAAACACTCAAGACTGAATCTCACGATACTGTTGCAATATCTCCTAATTAAGCATTCGACGTTCAGCCCTCATGGCGGAAGGTGACTTAATGAAACTTCCGAACGCAATACAAATTACCAAGAAGCATGACACTCGTGCGCACAATTTGCAGTACTAGCAATTAATGGCTTTGGGCAACTAAGGCTGGTCTCTTGCTTATAGCTTAAGAACTGACCTATCATTTTGGCAACTTATATACTGCTGAATCGTCTATTGTATACAAACCAAGGGCTCCTCCTCAAAAGGGCCGGATGCCGCGATTATGAGTTGGCACTGTGACTCCTAGTCATGGCAGCAAGAATGAGATAAAGAGTCTTCTCTTAAGGATAAGTCTTCTTCTATCCACTTCCGGCCCCTGGACTATAGTTCTGAGATTTGTCTAAAGTCAGAAACACCATCCCTCGAGAACGCTGCGGCTTTGCCATGTGTGTCTACTACATCAGATGCGTGCGCAGCGTCAAGATTCGAGACAATATGTCCAGTGATCCGATCTTGGATATTGATGTAGAGGCATGTTCTATCCAGGGGAATGAGCCTTGCGAGAGTTATGGAATACAATGTATAGGCATTATAGAGGCGTATTATACTAGTAGCGCTTGTAGAGATGGCTGTATATATAGATAAATCTTGTATAGGTATTAAATATAAGTACTCTGACCTTGAATTGTGTTTCTTTATGCACTGAGCCTTTTTCTTATAACTCTTGCAATCTTCGAGAGCTGTTGGAGATATGTGTTGAAAGTCGTGTTGGCGATTGATATGGTTACGGGCTTGTTGTAAGTGGAAAGTATGTGCGTTGCGTGTACTTCGACGGTCCGCGGGCTACCAAATTCAATATGTTAGTTGTCAAACAATTAATAAAGTGCTAGCAGCTATTAGAGAGGTCCTGGCTGTTAATTAGAATGCTAGGATTATTCTCACGCGTGGTCAGACTTGATCATGTGTTGACCAAGGAGGACTTTCGGGAGCATAACTATTAACTGCTATGCAAATATTTCGCGATATAGGCCGCAAACCGAGCCTGCCAAGTACATACGACCATACCTATCAGAGAACTCGGGATCCCGTCCGCTCTCCCATAGATAAGCTGGTAAGGGGCGGATTAGTAGTTGGGTCGGTGACGACCAGCGAATCCCCGCTGTTGTATGTTTTTGCCAACTCCCTTTTTGCCACTAGCCACTGCAGATTGAACCAATGGTCTTTTGTGTTTTTGACGACCTCCATTATCAGGGCTGATCCATCACCCGTGTCAATGGGGTTAATGCCATGGTTGAATTGGCAGGTGTCCTTCGCCTTACTTTGGAGGTTGCACATATATCTATGCGCTAGAAATGGTACAGTTTGACTGCTAAAATTGACATTGTTCGGTATCCTTCAGCTTTTCGTAGAGTCTTCGACAGTCAGAGGCGCAGCTTGGGGGAATTCTTCACCACCCGCCATGTTCACCAATTTCTCCAATGTCTGGACAAGCGGCCATCCTGTATCTCGTAGCGTGGAGCAAGGACAAGCAGATCTGGGAATTTTTAGTCAAGGTCCATAGCCAAAGAGGTCTTTCTGAGTGGTGCTGGGCGTATGCAACAAAGTATAAACCTAGAGCGAGGAGAAGATCAATGACCAGAACAAAAGCAATGAAGTGGATCCAACTGTGATAAGGTTATGGGTTTAAAAGAGGCTTCAGCCCCAACACACAAAGGCAAAGAACACATGTCAACACATATGGGCAATATACTATTTGCCCTCGCCGTCAAGGACAAGAGTCAGCTTCAAGGCTCTACTGCTGGTTACGAGGTCTACACTGAGCTCGACGCTGACGGCGTTCCTATGTGCCCTGTCGCCTTTGCTCGTGATGCTCATCTCGATGGTGACTATAGTGGCTGCAAGGCTGGTGCTGACTGCCACTAAGACCACTCTCTCTGGTTGAAGGATGGTCTTGAGGGTGGCTTTGGTCATAACTGGGGTCAGGAGGTTGGTCGTGAGTACTTCATGAACAACCTTGACTCTGATAGTATTCACATTCTTTCGCACGAGATGGTACGTTTACAAAGACCCAACTCTATGGATAAGGCTGATAGACTATATAGGGCCACACCTTTGCCCTCGATGATTGTGAGTACCCCTGTCCTCACATGAAAAGATGTTTGCTAACAGATTCTAGTCTCTATGGTACTTTCCGTCTCTTACTAACTCCCGCTTGACTCCGAAGAATACTAACTTGAATAGACTGGACCCCCACTGGTATCACCAAGTTCATCATGCTTGCCGGTGCCTCGATGGAAATCACCGACTTCGACGATTGGATGTACCGCAACTGGTGGTACTACCTCTCTCAAAAGAATAACTGGAGCGCCAGAAAGTCCAGCAGTGATGCTGTGCCTGTTTCACCCGAGTCTAAGCCCACCTCTAACAAGAAGGCCACTGCTACCAAGGCTCCCGCTACTGAACACCTCTGGTGCCGAGGTTGCTGCTTGGGGTCAGTGTGGCGGTAACAACTGGACTGGTGCCACCAAGTGACAGAACGATTACTACTCTCGGCGCGTTGCTAACTAATGCGTATATCGCTATGGGTTTGCTGTTGAGATGCGAAGCTTGTGTCTGATACCAAACTAGCAAGATACTTAAGAAGAGATGCAAGCTTACGAACAATGCATATATGTTGAAACCCGTTGAAGAACCGTCTGTGCCACTGTGACTGGTAGAAGTTATATATGACCCATGGGCGTAATATCTGTAGATCAGGTCAGACGTACACGACGTTTTACGAAGTTGTCCCCTCGAGCTTAGCAGTTCGAGCTTCTCAAAACATGGATGTATACCGGTATACTGGCAGGGCCATTATGTGATAATCATCAGGCATCCGCCAACTAGCTCGGCCATGAAAATGACTCTGGTCTGTTCCTAATGCCTTTAAGTTCACCGACGACTCACTATCTCGGTCATCGTGTAGCCACTGTTAAGGGTTTGGTGGGTGCTGATAGCGGCTCGAGGAAGTCATGCTATGAGTGAATATGACCTATTACCTACATGACATCGAGTTTGCATGTCGTGGCTACGTCGGGTTGTTGACGAACAAGACCCAGACCACGTATCTCCGTCGGACAAAACGCCAACGGATATCTCTACATCACATCGAGAATAAGTATCAAGCATTGCAAATTCAGATCAACATCAGCGATCTTTTTATTCTGTGCCTGTAGCAGGGAAGCCATGGCGTAGCCTCAGAGCTGGCACGAGCTAGATTGGGAGGCAATGAAGCAACCAATTTGACGAGGAACGCTACTTATGTTGCCTTTTTCGACTACGTCACTTGGTGTTGTCTTTTTAGCTCAAGGTCACAATCACCAGTTCTCATCTTGAATTTGATATAGACTCACTGTAGTGCGGTTGGTGGAGACAAAGGTCATATACATATGATCGCAGTTGGTCCCGTGAACATACACTTAATCATGACTGCCAGTTTGAAGAGATGTTCAGAATATAGGTCCCCGTCATGGTAACCTTCGCTTCTGATGAGCTCGATTCTCCTCTGTATGAAAGTTATTTGTAATTGGAGTCACAAGACATAGGAAGTTGTAGGATGTTAAAGTAGATTTCCTACCAGGTTAGGTATACTATGTGAGCTCTAATACTAATTAACTCTGAACTAGCTGAGTATCTATGCGCAGGTCCTATTCTCTTACCCCAAATCCATCACATCTTTGCAGCCTGAACTCCCTCACCGTGTCGCTTGAAGTCATATCTTACCGCTTTGACTGTTTTGATAGGAAGCGTATCCCATGTGCCAGGGCTCAACCATTCCCCGTCAAATATTACCAGTCTCATCCCACTGCCCGCTTCTTCATGATTAACCTCAAAGTTCATGCACTCCCTGCTCTATAGACTCTTCGAGAAATGATTTTCCATGAAGGACCACAAGAGCCAAGAGCGCGAAAACAATCAGAGGGCCTAACTTGGGCCTATCAACCCTTACAGCAGCGCGGTTGGCATCTTTCTGGAATCGATAGACGTCGTGACCCCAAGTCATGAATGCAGTTACTGCCATGGCGAGAAGTAGGTAGAATTCAGGGTCGGATATATAGTTAGTGATAAAGTCGTATTGGTCTTCGAAGACCCAAACTCCTCTAGCGCCCATTGTTTTGTTGTGATTTCGGCCGAGGCAGTTATGAAAATGTTGGAGATAATTAAAGGGGCTGAAGGAAGGATTCCGAAAAGACTTAACAGGGGAGATGGTTGATGAGAGTATTTTAGAGGAAACGAGGGGGTAGATTTCTCTCCAGGCGATTGAAAGTCATAAGTGCGGCTACCACTAGGAATAGCAATATGGTACTGCCAGTGCTTCTTACTACAGTTGTTCGTAGGAACCTCGGATGCGAGTTGTTCAGCTGTTGCCTTGCCACTGTTACTCTCAACCTGAACTTACCCACTGCTCGCTGAACAGAGTAAGAAAGGCGTGCGACATCCCATGATGCACAGAGAAAATGTTATCCTTGGGAGATTATATGTTTTCGCGATCCCTCGCCCATTCAAGAACAAAGATCAGCATTGGCCTTGTCACATTGCCGGGGTACAGTTAATTGAGTTTTGGTAGCTATTTATTATATTATGCCACGAAGATAATATACCGCTTACTAAAGAACAACCTCACACTCTTATAAAGAGAAAAAGAACTCCTTCACGTCAGCAGTCCAATCATCAGGCTTGGTCCAGGCAGGGTAGTGACCTCCACCAGTGTGTTTCTTATAGTAAACAAGATTGACCAATGGCTCCAACCAAGACTTGGGCTAGAAAAGAGTTAGTAAGTCCAAGAATAGATGTGGATTACGGAATCTTACTGTCAAAGGAAACTTGCGAAGGCCAGGAAATCGACCTCTTTCATTACCCCAAGTCGTAACAGCCGTGGGAACATTGGATATCTTGGTCGTCGGTATCGCGGCCTATCAATCCAGTTAGTCTAAAATCTGACACGGCACTGATAAAGGCAACTTACTTCTCCAATCGAATAAGATCGAATGCTGCCATACGTATCCTGAATCCAAGCCACGAAACCATCCGTTACAACCTCCTCCTGCGTAGGCTCAATCCCATCATTGCTACCCTCCTTAAGGTCCCACAACCAAGCAGCAGTACCAACAGGGCTATCCGACAGGATGCCAGCCAGAAGCCCAGGCTTCTGTGACTGCACACTGGCGTAGGCGAAGTGCTTGCTTGAGAACTCGTTCAAGCCAGCCAAGTATTCATTCTCTTCCTGGGTGGTCTTGCCTTGCTCTGCACGAGCGAGAATCTCTGGTGTAGGTTGCGCCAGGAAGAAGTCGGTGAAGTGGCCGATGATGTTTTCGCCTACGTGCTCTGTCATGGCCGAGCCATAAACCCAGCCGAGATCGGTGCTGACAACGCCGTATTTCTTGTAGCCGAGTTGTTGCATGAGGGCGTCAAAGGCAATAGCTTGCTCCTTGGCACCGAGGCCAGGCTTAGTTGGTGCAGGACTAAAGCCATAGCCCGGAAGGTCGATCGCGACGACATGGAAATTTTTTGACAGCTTCGGGAAGACCTTTCTCCACTCCAGGTGCGTAGAGCTCCACCCATGGAGCAGCAGCAGAGGGGTTGCCTTGCTCATCCTGGACCTTTCGTGAACAAAGTGGATAGGAACAGGGGCAGAATAGTTGCCGTTTCCCGGTACAGTGGTAGCATAATGCTTATAGTCCTTGTTGATTAACTTCTCAACCTCCCTCCAATTGTACTTGCTGCCCCAGTATTCAGCAAGGTCCTTCACGGCATCCTTGGGAGGGCCTTCGTTCGTCCAGTCTGAAAAGAAGCTGTTGGCTGGACGGTAGTCGCGGACTTTTCGAAGGGTAAAGTCGAGGAAGTCTTGGTTGACCTTGATGTCAAATCGTTTCGGGGAGTTGGTTTCGGGGAAGTGGAAGTTGAGATCTGTTATGGTCAATTATGCAATGGCTTTGCTGTAGGACACTAAGAGTATGGCATACCTTTGGCCTGGGCAGACCAAGCAAGAAGTAATAAAAGGCCGTGTTTTAACATTATATATAAGTAAATTAAAGGATAAATAAAATATCAGAGAGTGGAAATGGTTATAATGTGATTTGTTTTTTCAATAATATAGAGACTTGCAGGATATTTATGCTTAGCTAGAAGAAAACAAGCCAAGGTTAATATTCTAAGAGAAATGCTAGAACCACAGTCAGACGTCTATAATACAAAGATTGGTAAACCTGTATTTCTAAGCAGTGGATAAATTATGGAGTTTTGGTTACTTCCTTGGTCTAAAGTGTAAGCGCTTAGGTTCAAAAGGAACTTCCAGGTCTTGGCATTAGGGATCCCATAGAGAGAGAGTCAGCACTAGTAAGGAAAACAAGGAAAAGGGAATTCATGTCACCATACAGTGCCCTTGTAATGAACTGGGTCTCTGTGCTCATGTGTTTCCGTTGATTGGGTAAGTCGGGTGCTAATCGCGGCGAGGCTGGGGGGGCAAGATGCAAGTTGGGTGAGCACAGCGTACACAGTTTGAAGCAAGAAGTGCTAGATTAACTCATATTCCTACCGCCCATGAACTCGTGACTATGGCCGCACTAACTCAAGAGCATTATTTGACTGGTCCGACATCATATGATGTTCCTTCCTCCTCGTCTGGACCATCTTATGAACAGCGCCAGCAGCGTAAATGGCAGAAACAAGAATGCCGACTACACTGTACGCAGCAATCAAGCCTGCAGACGCACCGGATAATTGCAATCCGATACCGCCATTGATGATACCGACAATCATGATACCTCTACCGTACCAAATATGCCCGTAACTGATTGTAGTTCGTCGCTGGTACTTCACGTAATTCTTGTGATGCACCCATCCCAAGATAGGCTGCACAATCATCAGGACGCACACTATCGTCCCGAGGACAACGTGAGGTTCATGAAACCACTATAGAATGTCAGTTACTGTTGACACATAATACATATTACTTACGTCTCCGTCACGATCAGCAGCGACTTTCCCAATTCCAAAGCCAATCCACATTCCTATAAAGGCGATGATCTGCCACGAAGCATGGATGAGCCATTTCCCAAGCAAAGGCATGAGGACAGAGCCGATTGGGAACCCGACGAGGAAAACGACTGCCATGATGACACCATGTGCTGAACCAGTATGATCTTCACCACCGCCGCCACCAGAGACAGCATTGTCGCTTGGAACAGTGGTGGACGAGTTAAGGAAAGGGTTGGATGTGCCGCTGACGATGGCATTGGAAAGATCAACAGAGAAACTATCCGTTCCATCGTGTTCAGCAAAGTCAGTACTTGCATCGCTTGTATCCAGAGCACTACCCTTCTTCCAAGCGCTGATCCAGTCAGCAGATCCGTGAATACTCGCATCTTTCCAATAGATGTTGGCAACCATTGTACCATTCGACACGCCGCTTCCCTCAACAAGCTTGATACCGCTCATGGCCTGATACATCGGCGTATCATGGCCATGTCCTTTTCGTGTACTCAAAGTAACATTCCCCGAGCCGTCTTGGTATATAACGAGCATTGTCGAGCCGCTCATCTGGGATCCGGTGCCGAGGGCGACCCATTGGTAAGTGGTAGGGGCTTCGAGGCGAAGGTAAAGGGAAGATGTTGAGGATGGAACAGCCCAGCTGTAGCAGACTTTGCTGGACGATGCGTCGCAGTAGGATGCTGGGGAGGCCTGTACGATGGCGGCGACTAAATAGAGTGACCGTCAGTCTCTGCTGGTTATTCGAGGGCTTTTTACTCACACAATACCAAAGCGAAAGTAAAGACTGTGTCTATAAAACGCTTCATCTTGAACGTAGACAAAGACAGACAAATTGCAACAGAAACAACAAGTCAAAACACGTCTGAAATGCTTGGCAACACGGCATGCCCCAAATCTGGGTCAATTCCTTCTTATACCCCAAGCCACCTCCCTTGAACCGAGGGTAAACATCCTCTCACTGTGAAAACACATTCCAAGCCACAAAACCCAAGCCTACGTAACCCAACAGGCCAGTTCCCAAGCCACCCAATCAGAGTGCTTGCATTTCTGATGACCAGCTTCTAGACCCAGTCTAAATTAAGCATTCGACGATCTGACGCGGAAGATTGTGGTCTGTGCCTGCCAAGAGATCTCTTTTTCTTGGCGTGGAGGCGCGAGTTATCCTGTTTTGAGACTGGTGACTTACGCGGCTGGGAACAATACGACTTTGATCTGGCGATGGCTGTGTAAGCCATGCGTTTCAGAATCTATGACGCGCAGTCTAAATCGAGACGGCGAGAGGTATTTGGTGTTTGTACCGTCGGCAATATTCTGCTTGCAGTTAAGTCTAATGGCAAGTCTGGCAAGTCTAATTGACGATTCTCTGTAGGGCAAATTTATTTCATTTGGTAAGCCAGTTCAATGTCTTGGCGACATATATCTGGATGGTAGAAAAACAAATAATAATCGCGACTGTCACATTTATACCCACACCTTCAGAACGCCGCATAGTAAAGCGGTTATCTGCCATTTGAAATGGCTGTAGATGTTATTGTTGCCTTGAAAGGTAGTCTGAAGTTTCTTTTTTCATCCTTCTGCCACTGAATGCTGAATGCACGGGTCATCTTTGCAAAAGGGTGATCTGACGGTGCACGTCACGTCCGTGATCTGATTGGCCGCGCCAGGATTGGTCTAGACCTTAGCTTCATCACTTAAAGCTTGAGCTGCGCCAGCTTGGCTGTCCATTATATCATTGATTGTTGCTTTGATTTTAGGCCTAATAATCTCAGCAAGGTCCCAGCTCCTTCTCACATGGATATCGCGGCCGGAAGTAAAGTCGGGACAGGATAGCTTAGCTTATCATGATACTCGCTCCCTCATGTTTCCCCATCTATACCATCAATGGTTCGCTCGGTTCCCATTGAAAGTCTCTCCCACCATATGCAAGTAGCAGCTGCTGAATGGTTTTTGTTGACATATCTATGCTACTATGTCCAAGGTCATCTACCAAGGACACATAGTAACCGCTTCTGCAAATACGAAGAGGCGACATACCGGGGAATCCTTTCAATTCGCCAAGTAGGCTGTTTGCTGGCCAGGCGTTGCTCCGCGGATCGCCAATGCAATTCGGATCAGCCCTGAAATGAAGTAGTAATCGAACCCCTTCCAAGTTTCGGGCTGCAACAGCTATTTGCAGCGGTGTCAGTGGATATCCCGAGAGATTGGGTTGAGCTCCAACTTCCAATAGATGTCGCAGTGGGCTGAAGAAAGGACGAGCATATGTTGGTTGGGACTCAAGATATGAGGTATGATAACCTATCAAATAGATGAGAGTCGTAGACGGATTGTAAAGCCCTGTGTGGTTGACAAGCAAGCTGTGAAGAGCCTTCGAATATGGATCCACAAATTGAACCATCACTTCAACTAGTGGTCCATCAAACTCGTATGTTCCGGTAAAAGAGTGCCACTCTCTATTGCTGTCATAAAAGTTGATGCATCCCTCCTTTCTCAGTACTATCCTCTTGCTGAAAAGTGCTTTGGGATCTGCCTCCCGAATAAGTCTGGATAACAGAGGCGAGTCCATATCCTCAGTTATAAGTAACAGGCTCAGAAATACACATGCATCACTATGTGTTAGACATTCGTTCCAGTCCATGCTCTGATAACCTATTCCAACGAAGGATTCAAAGCCGAAGAGTAGATCAAACCATTCCTCTTGCCCATCATTAAAGCCAAGTTTGCCAAGGCACCTAAAGAACTGTGTGGAAGGACAGAGGAACCTCTTGACCCGGCGATAAAGGTCATCGTTCTGGGATATTTCTTGTCCCCATATACAGAGCGCATACATTGTATGAAAAAAGGAATGAAATCTTAGGTCCTTCCAGAGATCTTGCTTGTAAAATAGTAGGGAGTCATCCGCTTTGAGGCTTTTGAGATCCTGTGATGCGAACGTTTGTGCCCCGTACAATAGAACTTCCAAACATATGGACAGACTTTTGTCTCGTTCGGTGGAAAAGACAATTAGTGGGCCTTGGCGTATTCGGGCTGACTCCAGATACTCCTTGACCGTATAGTGCGCGAAAGATATAGAATCTTCCACACTGCTGATAAGACATCCACAAAGCTCCCGCAATCTTTCCAAATTGTAAAGGGCATGGTTATTGTGATCATTGGTCCGTGAAATACTGCTCTCAATCGCATCTAAAAGCAGAACGGACGGAGTACCATTACCAGGGGGGCCGAGTTCACCATAGAACCAAAGCCATTGAAATGCATGAGAGACGTATTGCCAATCCTCCTGTGGGATCCGAAGGAAGACCCTATCATAGGTCTCATCTAAGTCTTTAGGAAGTCTTTCCAGGGCCTCGCTGACGATGCCACACTCTCCCTTCAAACGCTGCAATTCATGTAGTTGACAAACGGCCCACCGAAACCTATATGATGTTAACAGAGTAATAGTCTCAATTTGATCAAGCACTTACATTCCCTTGGCCTTAGTACTAACAGCGTCTTCAACCTCAAAAGAGAAGATCATCAGGCCAGCATTGAAACTTTGTATTTGATCGTAGGATTGACCAAACATGAAGGCGAATATCCTGTTCAACTAACTCATTTGACATTAGGACGGAGAGAGACACACTCTCCATCACTAACTCGATATCAATGTACTCTCGACTCGTGACAAGGATCTGAAGATTAGAGAACCGCTGATCAGTGACGAGAGTCTGAATGACCTCGAGTAGGTCGTCATGGGGATTGCTCTCGTCAATAGCGTCGACCACAATGTACACGCAGCTGAAGACCAGGAGGATCTGTTCTAGCGCGTCGAGTAGTTCAGGAATGCTGGGTTCCCCACCGCGTCTGAAGAGATCGTGCATCAGAGTAGAAACAACTTGCGCCTGGCGTGACAGCCGAGAGATGACCCATCTAAGAAGCGGCGCCGCCTCGTCTTGGTGATGGCCAAAGTAACAGTAGTAGTAAGCACTCGTACAAGGGGAGTTCTCCGTTGAAACCCTCTTACAATGATCTTGGACATTTTCAATTATCCATGATGCGAGGGTGGTTTTTCCGGAACCCGGAATACCGTGGACCCATAGGCATCGGATAGTTGAAGCCAGCCAGTCAGTCCAGTATTGTGAGCGAAGCATCCAACTTCCGGTTCCGTCTTCATATAGTTTGCGGGATCGATTATGAATCGGTGAGGGATCGGTCGATGTTAGCCAGTTATACACTCTATGGCGTTGTTCCTCCGTCAAAATGGAGCGGATCTCTTCAGAAACAGCTTTGATATCTTTAATGTCTTTTGTGACCTCTGTCGTCAACGCTAGCTGGATGCCAGCCTTGTGGCGGCTGATCTGCTGAAGAAGATCCTGTACCTGGCCCTGCTTCAAAGGCCATGCTAATGTTGCAAATGTTGCTTGGACTTTCTGCCGTTTTGAAGTATTTTGCCCGTTCTGAAGAGATTGTTTCGGAAACAGCTTCTCTAGCGCTGTCATCGCGGTTCTGCATCCTTCAATAGGACCATCAGAAGCCCCCAGTCGATTCTGTAAGGCGGGAGTGAAGGTTTCGCATTTCGATATAAATTCCAAGCCCTCGAGAACTGACTTGAGTGTGGACACTTCAATCAGAACGGCGCGTAAGCTGGTAGGTGCATCGGAGCTGAGCGCTTCAATGTAAGATTTGCAGAGGCTGATTACTTGTTGCGAGATCTGGATGACTGCAATTGCGCTCGCGACAACACCTAGTGCTTCAGCCATTAGTGGGGAATACGTTATCAGTGGTGGCTGTCGATGGAATCGCACTGGAAAAGAAGCTTAAAAACAACAGGTCAATGATGGAAGAAAGAGACAGCAACGTGCGAAGGATGTTGAAAGAGAAAATATAAAGTGTCTTGAATTTGTTATTTCCCCCGCAGTGGCTATGCAAGGCATTATCTATTGGCTGACTTGGCTAGAAATTGGTGGCGTTTTCAACCTGTTGGCAATGCAGATAATAATAGTGTATTTTCGCCCAATAAGCCTTGTTGTAAGGCATTGACCACCAACAACTTCAAATCTCACCGCCTGAAAAATGCCTTAGTTAGCCACTATGCTTGTCGATGTTTCTTACCTTATTGCAAGGGAGCATCTAATGTTTTTAAAGGCAGACAAAACTTAGTTAGTTCTTGTTTATACCGTTTTATATAAATATAAACCACAATCGAACCAGGGTCTAATATACCAAGGGAAAGAAAGCTCTGGCTGGTTTGAAAATTGCTACCTTAATGGGCAGATCTTATACCTTGCGGTACAAAGTAACCTCATATTTCGAAATTGAAATCTCGTACAAGGCCATCTGCAATCATCTACTAAATCTCAGAGTTTTCATAGAGGGAATAAAATCAGCCAATACATAGTAAGTGCTTCGTATTGCATATTAACTTGCAATGCAATTTTAGCAGTGATTCGGGAGTTATTGCTCTGCCTTACATGTGGCTGTGTTTAGGGTAGTGAGCATGCATGATACAAGTCCCTCCCTATTATATTTCGGCGTAACTTCCTTCCGCACCGATTTGAAACAGGGGTCTTCACCAACCTCCTGCCTAAGGCTACAAGTCCTGCTTAGTTCCTAATAGTGCTTACGACAAACAACAAACACAATTGTTACATCTTTGTAAAATAGCTCAAAATGGATAAAAGGTCTCTCGCTACATACACATTGGTGAAAGGAACAGGTATGTTCTCAGCAGGAATTATTCGTTGGCTGTACTAATTTCAGCTACAGGTTCCCTACAGCGTACATGGTATCTTTATCATCGCTTGGGTATCTGGTCCAACATTCTGGTTTCTGCCCGCTATATCTGCGCCAATGGCCAAGGACTCAGCCAAAGTGTCATCATTGAAGCACTGCGCCTTGTTGTACAAGCTCATCCTGCCTTGTGGCATGTCTTTGTCCAGAGACCATCTCCCAATCGAGGTAATCACGAGCTGCACACCGCCAGGCTGCAAACTATCGACTTGGAGAAATGCATCGAACTCCTAGATTGTGACCAAAACAATCCTGAAGTCACTTCTGATGATTTTGAGAGAGCACATAACGAGTGGTGGTGGACTGATGATGAACCCGATCGCCCATTGTGGAAGCTTCTTGTGAAAGGGAATAACATTGTCTTTGTCTATCATCATTCTTTAGGTGACGGTATATCCGGCATGGTCTTTCATCGTGAATTTCTTGCTGCGCTCAATTCCCTCACCGTCACAAAGACCACGCACATCGCTCGTCCTGATACTCTCATTCATGCAGACGAGAGCGTTCAATCCCCCGTCGAACCGGAAGACATTTATGAGGGGAAAGACAGCATCTTGGAGATAATTTTGACGCAGCTGGTGTGGTTGTTTGTTAAACTATGGTACGGTAACAATCGTATCTATGGCGATCTTCCCCCATCCAACCCTCACCTCAAGTCTGCAACTGCAGTGGCGAAGCCGGGAGAGAGAACTGTCACACGCATTTCGTCATATCGTATCCCAGCAGGAGACATGTCGTCAATACTCAAAGCATGTCGCAAGCATCAAACTACCTTTACGCCTCTACTCATTACAATGTTTACCATCGTCCTTAGCACCGAATTCTACCCGAACGCAAAGATAGGAGCAACACGCTTCAATTTTGACTTGAGACCCACCATTCCAATGTCTCGTGTTGGTGGAGGAACAGCGAATGGAACGTTTGTGAATGCAGCGGGAAGCTGGCAGCTCTGGCACAAACTTGGACCATTCCGTCAAGTCCTGGTTACGAAAGGCGATGAGACATCGCTCGACTCCCAATCTGTATGGGAGCTTGTCAAGGACTATAAGAAAGGGATGACACGTGCTATTTCTGGCCAAGCTATAAGATACTGGATCGGGGTGAAGCGAATGGGAACTGACCTAGAGAACGTGGTTAACAACGGTTTTCCGTCTATATCCCTCCTTCTCAAGCCTACTTTCAGCGTTTCCAACATTGGTTCCTTCGATAATGCTCAGGTAGGGGACGATAAGAACAGCAAAGGGCCCTGGCAGATTGATGACATGCAATTCTCTGCTGGAGCGGTAAATGGCAACCAGGGTACACACGGTGCTATCTTCCATGTTTGCGGTGTTAAAGGGGGAGATACAGTTATTACTGCGACTTATGAGGATGGAATTGTTCCGCGGGAGATGGCCGACCAGATTCTGGAGCGTACTGTTACCAGAATCCTCGGGATAGTCTAACGTGGCATACGTTCTTATGTTAGAATAGCTTTCAACACCTCATGTCTTGATCCGCATTTTCGTTATCTCTCGGCCTAGGGTTTAATTGACAGGCCAACTTGCCGCGTATTAAGCAGTCCTGTGGTGTCATTACACCACGTGGTTTGATTGGCGTTTATTCTGCCAGTTTGGTGTCCAACGCAAAGCTGTTTTGCCTGGCTATACTTCCAATCAATAACAAGGGGATTAGTCGTCACTCCCAAGTCACAAACGCCCTTACCCATGAGGATCATGTGTAGCATCCTCGGCTTCGCAGTTTAGGGATCCTGCGCAGCTTTGAACTACTATAGGACAGTTTGAGGGCAAAGCTGTATCAGCGATAGAAGGTACTTTGTGCTTCACAGCCCCTGCATTGAAGATTTTGAGTAA
Organism: Fusarium algeriense; assembly: GCA_002982035.1. Classification (NCBI taxonomy): domain Eukaryota; kingdom Fungi; phylum Ascomycota; class Sordariomycetes; order Hypocreales; family Nectriaceae; genus Fusarium; species Fusarium algeriense. The sequence goes on along the minus strand of PVPY01001105.1, from coordinate 2,630 downwards.
GCTGCCGAGACGCTTACTAGCGATGACATTAAACTGCCCACAGCTTTCCAGGAAACTTTAAACTTATGACCATCTTCATGTTCACTCATAAAAAACTTTAATCCCCAACGGTCAGGATACAAGAGAGCCACAAGTAAATCAACAGTCCTATTGCTGAATGGTTAACCAAACACGTCAAGTCACCTCTACTTAGTACTAAAAGATAGACTAATTGCAGCATCCCCAACAAATACTCTAAGTGTCCTAACACGTCCCTCCTCCAATTCTGTATGCAGCCAAACGTAGCAGTGTAGCTCAAGATGCGTAATACTCTTCGCAGAGTCTCAGGAAGCAATGACTGTAGTCTTGATTACTGAGCCTCCACGTCAAGGATAGTCGATTTCTCTTTCCTCTCCTTCATTATAATATTCATGATCGCCCATGGCTTCTGTCTCAGCCCTCAGATATTCGGTGATTTCTTCGTCCCGAGGACTTAAATGGTCACAGCCATCAATGTACGTGTAGCCACTGCGCCGTACTAGCCTGGGGGAGCGTCAGAGGGCATTGCGCACTTTGATCTGTTTCGTCCCATTGACAACCGTGAAAAAGTACTTTCAACGCATTACTTGGCGCCAATAGTTGAGCGCATTCTTCAGCTTTTTGACATCTGCAATGCACTCTGCTGGATATGGCTCCTCACGAGGATCAGGAAATATCTGTTCGCATACTGTAAACAGGAGCAAGTCGTCGTCATGCAAAAGGCTGTTGAGCCGCATGCGTCCAGTCTTGCGGAGGCGTTTCAGTTGGCGTCCGCGTCGATATATGTCAATGCGCTGAGGCGTGGTGAGTGATCGTCAGTGTACAGTAGCCAAGAAATTGCTGGTGAGGTGACGGGATGCTTGTTGAAGATAGCACTGGATGGATATCTGGCTTAGATGGTTAGTTATTGGATGTTCATGAAGGGGAGAGAATTCAGGAAGCAGAGTTGGTATTTAAATGGAAGGTATTGGTGAATGCAGGATGGGTTCCAGTTACCTTGTCTAAGAAGTGAATTAAAGGTCGCTGGTTCTTTTCATTTATTTACCACGTAATATAGCAACAGGCTCTTTGTCAGCCAACATGTTTGTGAAGACACTACATGCCACAAAGGCTATTTACAATGATTTCTCCTTGAAGGGCCCCCTCGTGTGAATGGTGACTTGGCATAAACTACACTTCACTGGAAACCCAGCCAGCAAAGGCTTAGCAACTTTTCTTTCAACTGGTCATTGACTCTCGTCGTCCTTTGTGACCCATTGCTTCAATTGAAGGGCATCTTCAATTCACTCGATCAGTCAAACTTTTCCCTTTGTTCCAACGAAACCGGACTTCCAGTCCACTATATCTTGAGTTTGCGAGACTCACCTGACCCCAGGGTGTCACAGAGACATTAATGCAGTTAGATATCCCAAAGATGCCATCATCGTTGGCCAAAAACACTCATCATAAGCCTACTGTACCAAATACCACTGGTAATAGGCCCATTACTAACTTTTGCAGCCCGTATACCTTCCCCTTTCGGATCTTTCTAGAGCTTAGGTTAATATAAGAATATTTAGTCCGTATGCCCTCTCCAACCTAACTTCCTAAGACCTTAGCGCTAATTCCCTATTACTGCAAATAGAAAGCATCTTTTATATTATAAAAGGATATACTAAAAACTTAATTATAATAAATATAATTTAGAAGCTTTACTGCTATACCTCCTATTTATATAATCTTATAAGACCTTAAAACCTAATATAGTATTTATTCCACTTAATATCCATTATTAACGCTTTTTTACCTATATTATCCTCTTACTAATAGAATTAGTTATAAAACAAATAGGGTATTATATTTAATAATACAGTACTTTTACAGATTAATCTCTCTATTAACTTCTATATTTAAGTACTTATATATTACTATAATATATACTGTATTACCCTTTCTCCTAGCCTTACTTAAGTCAGTTAGTATCTCTACATAAAGCATAATATACCTACTACTAAGCGATATTTAATAACTAATCTTTTAAAGGCTTATATCTTACTACTATAGAGCCTATTTAAAGCTCTTATATAATAAAATGGCTTATCCTTAGACCTAAACCTATACCTTATCTATAGGTTTATATATAAGTTTTATATTAAATGTATAGGTAGCTCCTAAATTATATCTTATTGTATAACTTTATTACATAAGAAGTAAAGGCTCTAGTTAGAAGTGCAATAAAATGCTATATATAAACTAATATTCTTATAAGTATAAACTAAAAGTCCTTTAGGGGGATATTACTAAATTGTTAAATATAGTAGGTCTATAACTAAATCGGTTAGAGGTTAGAAAGTTTATAACTATCTTAAAGATATTTTTAAGTATAAAAGAGGCCAATAAAAAGGCCTTTTAGGTAGAGACTTAGTAAATAAGGCTAATACTACTAAAAGCCTATAAACTATAACATTTATAGATCTTAAGCTATAGCTAGAAAGAACCAGCTAAAAGTAGACTTTTAAGAGAATTAACTAAGAACTACTAAAAAACCTAACTGCTGTACCCTTTCCTATAACTTTACACTAAAGCCTAATACTAAAAGAGAGTAATAATCTCTTATAAAAGTCTTTAATATA
>PVPY01001097.1:0-31963 GCA_002982035.1 Fusarium algeriense | reverse complement strand
CACCCACACTATGGAGCCAACTGTCTCACAGGATGGTAACTCCATCGACGCCTCAAACAACGACACTGCTATTTCTGAAGTCTTTGGTCATCCTGTTCAAGATTTGCACCTTACTCTTTGGGATCTTTTCCAAGACGCGGCTGCTTCGAGTCCCGATAGAGATGCCCTTGTCTCGCTTTGGCAACCACACAATCACCTGTCAAACGCCGATCATCAAACGTCAAATGGCACTAGCGAGTCATACCTAAGATGGAGCTATTCGCAGCTGAAAGAAAAGGCGGAGCTACTCGCTGAATCTCTACAGAAGTTGGGTTGCCGTGAGGGAATGGTGCTGGCCGTTGTTCTTGGCAACTGTGCTGAATGGGGACTTTTATTCTGGGCAGCAGCCAAGATTCGTATGGTTTTTGTGCCTCTTGACGCAACAGTTCCTCGAGATGCAAAGAAGATGATACTATCCCTCAAGCCACATGTGGTGGTGACACAAGATGCAGAGTGTGCAAAAGCCCTCGATCTCTCTGACGCCGAGATTTCACAGTCGACTGTTTGTATACTGTGTACAGGGGTTAATCTCGATAACTGGTTGACGCTAACTGATCTTTTGAATCCTGCAGAGCAGCAATTTGACTTGGCCTCCAAGATCACCGATAGTGTTGACTACAACATAGATGAAGACCCAGCGCTAATCATCTTCACAAGCGGAACAACAGGCGAACCCAAAGGATGCTGGCACACGAACCGCAATCTCATCTCTCAATGCTGCGACTTTGACCCCGAGGTCAACGCCATGGGGCCGTTGAAATGGCTTATCCACACGCCCGTTTCGCATGTCTTTGCCATCAACAACGCCCTTCGCGCATGGCGCTGGAGTGGCACGGCTGTGTTTCCCTCCAAGACTTTCAACGTGGATGCCACGCTCAAGGCCCTTGTTCAAGAGCAGTGTTCCATCATGTCAGCCACTCCCACCCTCGTCAAAGCCCTTATGGCGCATCCAAGCTTTCCCAGCGCTGATCAACTGGACCTTCGCATCGTCACCATCGGGGGTACTTCCATCAGCTCCGAAGACATCCGACTATGCCGCGAAGGTCTAGGTGCAGAGATGGCCATTCAAGTCTTTGGTATGAGCGAAGGTGCTCCCATCATCACTTGGCAGCGATATGACCCTGACTTGGTCGATGGCTGGCATCCTGGTGTTGGCAAAGTTCTTCCAGGGGCGGCAGTGAGGATCTGCCGGCCCGAAACACGGGAAATACTACCTCGATCGGAGATCGGAGAATTGCACATTGGCGGGACATCTGTCATCACTAAATATTTCAACAGGGGTGCTGATGGATCCATGTACACTGATGAAACAGGCAACTGGCTAGTGACTGGAGACCAAGCCAGGATCGATGAAAAGGGCGTCGTGTATATCCTTGGCCGCTACAAGGATTTGATTATTCGTGGCGGAGAGAATATTTACCCTATCAACATCGAGCGGGAACTTCAGCAACTCGATGGCTTGCAGGTAAGTTCAACATAAAATACATGCACACCCGTTACTAATAGTTCTCCAGGTTCAAGTCGTCGGTGTTCCAGATGATCTTGCTGGTCAAGTTCCTGTTGCTATCGTTGTTTTACCCGAAGACATGACTAAAGCGCAAGTCATCGAAAAGGCGAGAAAAGTCGACCAACGCTATGTTCTCGACAGCGTTTATACCCTACAAGAACTCGGACTCGACAGTTTTCCATTGACAGCTCTCGGTAAAGTCAAGAAACAACCGCTCAAAGCGAAAGTGCTGGAACTTCGTCAAGCAAACAGCGCGCCCAAGAGCGAGGTCAGCAATGGAGCATCGGCGCTATCTTTTGTCGACAATCTGCTCGATATCTGTGAGCAACTCACCGGCACCCGGCCTTCGGTAACAGAGAGTTTCATGTATCTCGCCGACAGCATCACTTTGCTACGCTACTGCGATAATGTGCTTCGCGTCTGTGGTCAAAGACTCTATCTGCAGGACTTTGTTGAGAACGATACAGTCGAGAAGCAAGCGCATCTCCTGTTATCTCGAAAGCTACAGCAAGCTCGTCTTGTCGTTACTCCAGAAGTCCCCATGTTCAATCCTCCACAGTCCAAACAACAAGTGCAAAATCCCAACTTCACTACAGAATTTGCAACAGCCCCTGTCGAAGAGAAGGACACATTCTTCTTTGCGAAACGAGCGACAGTACGTGCGGGCCTCTCTCCCGACATCGAGGACGTGCTACCGATCAGACACTCGCTCCATCGGACAGCGATTGGGTCGCGGCCGCAGTCCTACCACAACCGCATGGTGTTTCGTGTCTGCAACGTTGCGCAGCAGCAGATTCTGCGCGCCCTGCAAAAGGCGCTGGACTCGAGACCGATACTCAGGACTATTGTGTTCCCTGCCTCGAATGGTGTTCCGTATCACGCTGTGCTGGCCACCACTTCCGCACTTATTGCTCAGCTTGTTCACGAGGTTGAGGTCGAGTCCGAGGATGATGCGTGGAGCATCTTCAAAGATGATTCTCCACAGAGCCATTCGTCGCCCTTTATGTTTCAGGTCTCTGTTGTTAGAACAATGTCCGATGGTCAGCTGTTCTTGAGTTTTACGTTTAATCACTCTGTTTTTGATGCGCTTTCGATTACACAGTGGTATCACGAGCTCGATCATTGGATTCGGGACATCAATACTGACATTCCGGCCTTGACTCCGTATCGACTCTTCTCGGACCTTTTCACTCAGTATGAAGACAGCGAGCCTGCGCAAAAGAGTATCGCATTCCATGTCCGCAAACTTCGTGGGATTTCACGATTCAGCCATGCTTTGTGGCCCCCTCAGAAAGCGCCCGGCATGATGATTGCCAACGACGAAGGCTCACCACTTGCGGAGGAACGCCGTCAGGTTCGCGATAGAATCTGGAATGGCGCATGTGACACTTATGCACAAGAGTTCCAATACCCACGATCTGGTCGAATACTCGCACTGCCGGGTCTTGCAAAACTACAGGATGAACACAACATCCATCCATCCCTGTTCACCAAGAGCGCTATTTTACTATTCAATGTTCTTCAAACTGGTTCTTCCCATGCGTTTCTCAACGTCTGGGAAAGTGCACGCTCATGGCCTTTTATCCCGAAATGGATGGATAAGCTTCTTCCACCCGCAATGAGCATTGACGGCCCAACTGTTCAATGGGTATTGAACATGACTGAAGTCGTTAGTAGCGAGACTGTGCTTGAGTTCCTTCAGCGAATGGTGGCTGAGGGAGAAGAGACAAAGCAGCATGAACATGTTCCATGGAACAAGGTCGTCCAAAATCTCAGCGACGAAGGACCAGCTGCCGTTGACGCATCTTTCAGACAATCTTTTGTTTGGGATTTTTCCCTAGCCATAAACCCAAAAGGACCCCAATCGACTTTCACTACTCTTGAACCCATTGCCCGCTACGACTGGCCTGATTGGTAAGTGCAATCTCATCTATTCAATAAACCACAGCTGATTGGTCTGTTAGTGGATTTTTTTGGAATGCGTTTACGATCGATTCAACCTACCTGTACTTCGTTGCTTCCTGGGACACGGCCCAAATGAACGACAAGGAAGTCGACGGACATTGCGATGCTTTGTCCGATGTAATGAGAAAGCTTTGTGATGAGAGCAACTGGGATCAGAAGTTATGCGATGTGTTTTAAGTATGAGTAATGATGGGTATCACGAATGGGAATACGAAAGCGGTGTCTGAGAAATGATATTGGGCGAAGTGTTTCGACTATATGAGTTATGATGGGTATAATGATGGTATCATGGGAGGATATTGGGAGGTGCTGTCTATTATTATCACTCCTTTACCTTTACTTTATTTTACTTTTCACTTTCAAATCATTTGAAATTTGAGTCCAGCTTGATGTCAACTGATGTCATCTTATTCTATCTTTATACCTAAGGGCATATCTTAACCCATCAAACGCCCATCAGCGACAAGGAGAGACGAAATCAAGCCAATAGAAGAGACTTGACAGATATTGCTCGGAATTTCCAACAAATGAAGCATCCATACTCTCAGGGGAAATTCTTATCCAGCTTAATCGAGCCCAGCCATTCTGAAGCCAGGGGAATAGATAGACAAGAAATCGCTCATCTCTCCGTCCAGGATCACGCCAATGATCCTGTCATATCAGCCCCAATTCTTCAACCCTCAGCCTCCCGCGCAAACATGTCATCCCAACCTTTCAATAAACTTAACCTTGAAATTAAACCCCGTGCCATCCTCCAGCGGGAGCCGGAAGCTATCCGACGTCTGTTCGTCCGTCTGCACGACCTGCCACCGCCCGAAACCACAGGCGTGTCTACAGTAAACCACCGCGTTACACAGTGTTTCAGCTCATCTCTCCGGGGCACATGTTCTCCGAAAGCCGCCAGTCAGGGGCAATGGGAGTGGGGATTGTGTTACATACTCGGTCTAGGGGAGTGTACAACCTCAAGGCTGACCGTGGTTGTTTTTTGGTTACTAAGCTCCAGGGCTCCGAAAATAGGCGGTTGGGAGGGTCTGGGGGGTTTGATCAGCCTTGTTGGGGCTGAAAGAGGTGGGGTTTGGTGTTGTTGGGAGGAACCTGGATCACTGTGAGGGTGGCTTCAGTCAGGGGACGAGACATAAGCGTCACTTGGCAAAGGCTGTAAGAGGTATTGGTAGCAAAATCATGTTCTCCTGTAAAGATACGCCAATACCATGGCTGAATTTTCAATCATAGATGATAGCTCCGTAGATAACCGCCCATTGCCCAGTTCGCTGAGCCATATGTCAACCAAACTCCTGGATCCCAAGCCGCTCGAGGCGGCGTGTATCATCAGATCCCTGGGATACCTAGTCCCAATGAACGCCGAGCCGAGAGTGTGAAAAACAGCAACCGCCGGGTTGTACATCAAATATCGTAGAGCGAGGCTTTCTGTTGCCTTCCAATCCTCATACCGGACATGGCGTTACAGTTCAGTCTTGCTTCTAACGGCAGTGGGTGCTCAGACAATCAAAAAGTCCATATGTAGATCCCTCAGCGTCTGGACCCAACTCATCATCGGCATACCCTCAGTCTGGACACTCCAAAGCATCTGTAGAGCATCCCTCGCTGCATACAAGAACCCCCAAGGGGACTCCAGCATAAGCTTCTTGATCTGAACAGTAACCCAGTCCTTCATCTCTGGTGTCCTGGCGCAAGCGCCAAACACAAACGTAACCCATGTCGTAGCCTTGAAGTTGGTATCGTCGTCGGGAATCATGCTCAGCACTTGATGTAGCTCCGCAAATATCGTATCCGCGAGATCTTCTCCTACCCAAGCGCCAACGGCTGGTATCGCATGGAGAATGTAGAGGCAAATGGCGAGTCGGTGAGATGTTGCGACTCGGAATCGACTTAGTATTGGGTCTTGTTCGGTTGAAGGAATAGTGCCAAGGTCGATGTCTTGCGCCCATGGTAGAACGTCGAAGTTCCGGGCGCGATCTAATAATGCTGCTCCAGCTGCGGTGACCATGTCGGCTGAGACGACATCATCAGGCTTTGTGTTGGATAGTCGAGATGCTATTAGCATAATTTCGAGAAGTTCTGGCGGACAGCAGTAGTAGCTATTTGTTGTTTTGCCAAGTATTTGTAGAGCTTGACATGACTCGAAGTATGAATGCGAGCCAGAATCTGTAGGTCGGAATGTAGACTCGAGTATATAATATCTGACAAATGTTAGCAACAGCAGCTAGTGGCGAGCAGGTAATAACACACATAAAGCAATCAGATATGATATAGTCCCTCAAACTCTCATCAACATCAGACACTGGACCAAGCAGCTTCATGATCTTTCCGGCGCCATCAAAGTGAGCTTTCCAGTTGTGTTTACCAGACTCTATCAGCTCTACATTGATCAAGAACAGAATTGCCGCCAAAACAATGTCACCTCCAATAGACTCAATACTTTGCAGCGCAGACGGCAACATCCGTAGTACCTGATGCTTAGCCTCGAGAGCATCCATGAGCAGATTTCTCGGGCCAAGACCTCTATCTAGCGAGTCCGAGGACAGCCACGGGCGAGAGCGGTTGTACATGTGCGTCGCCGAGGCGGCGATGATGACCTGGCGTAGCAGAGGGTGGGCCTGAGTGAATTTGAGTAGATTTCGAAAGGGGTTGTCGGGCACGTCGTAGGCTACAAAGTCTCGACTGAGCCGCGCATCAACTGGTTTATGCTTGTCAGTCATGTCTCTTGTCTCTTGTCTCTCTAACCAATCAAGTCCCGGGGATGCTTACAATAAGCGAGATACTGTCTGTGGTTGCTCGTAATGTCTTGGTACAAGGGATCGACGAGCACCCACGGAGTCGACGTTTCCGATGCCAGGGGATGGTTCTGGTTGTGGATGGTGGTACAGACGAGCTGCGTATCACCACTCGCTAGGGGGGTCGCAGCATCATCATCATCCTCATCGTCCTTCTCATCAATGTTATTGTAGGTGTCATTGAAGATATCTATTTCCGATTCGGACTCGGCTTCTGAAGTCTCTGTCACCTCCTCGACTTGAGAAAGGCTTGGGGCAATAAATGCGGGTGATGATGATTGAACAGATGGTGAAGCGACGGAAGAGGCGGATGAGGAGGAAGCAGGTGAATTCGAAGAGATGGAGGAAACGGAGGATAAAGAAGCTCTCGACTGAGCGGTAGAAGGACGTGCCGGGGTGTACAAGGCAGCGCTGGACTGCTGACCAGCCAATCTTCCCCGCGAAGCAACAGCGCCCGTCCACTGAAAGATCTGAGAATAACCAAGACACTCAACGCCCTTTGCGTCGCACTTTGCGCAGTGGGGGAGTTGACGATCACAGCGAAGTCTTCGACGTCGACAGTTATGACAAGGCTTGTCAGCAACAGGTCCAGAAGGAACTTTTTTCCCCTTCTTTTTACTTCCTGGAGCCATGGGGTACTCCTCAAGTATAAGCAAAAAAAAGGAAGTCAACAGTGCAGGGAGGAATGAAAGGCCAGGACAAGGGTTTAGCCGATCAACGTATAAGAGTGAGGCAGACTTCCGCTTCTGGGAGTGCAGCGTAGAAGCAAGAGCCACAATTACAGTTCAAGGCGCAATCGAATGATGATTGCAGGGCAATTGGAGGTAGTAGTAGGCAATTAATCGAGAGAATATCTTATTGTACATGTCCAAGTTTCTAGTTGTTGCTTAACGATGCTCGCGTCTCACCTATGGCCGGACCCGGGCGGGGATTCACACTAGACCGTAAGGGGCAGTTATTTTGCAACTTTTTGACACTGCCGGATGCTGGTAGTCTCATGAGATCTTGAATACGACATGATAATCTATCAACTAACCTGATAAGCGTATCTAGAACTTTCACTGATAGCTTGATAGGGCGGAAGATACCTTTTTTAATGGATCATTCCGGTTGTTCGGAAATAACCGCCACTTGATGACCAACTGTGAAGGACCAGTGACAAAGACTATTTATTCCCGGATAACCTCACTGCTAGTAGTCTCCAAAGGCTTCAAGATCATAGTGAATGTCTCTTGCCCAGGCCTTGTGTACCAGGTGACAGGTCCCCATGTCGCGGTCCCTATGACTATCTTGTCATTCTTGGTGGATGTACTGTTGATCTCGTCGATGACCAACACTGAACTAAACAACCGTCGTGAAGAGGGTTGTTGGGCGGTTCTTTTCGACAAAAAATATTATCGCGTCGGCAACTCGTGTATCAAGCGAACACTGCGTCGATATGAGTGGCAAACAACATTGAAGGGCGACCTCTTTGTTCCTCCAAGATGGTATCCACAAAGATGAAGAACTGATGCTGCCGTCTTGGAGTAGTATCTGACAAAACATTCAGATATCCCACTCCCTCGTCTGCAATGCGTATAGTTCTAAAGTCCATGGATAGCCATTAGCTCCTTAAAAGACGCATCATCCAGAAGTTGCCCAGCACTGAGGCGGTGCTCAGGCGAATATGATAGACCCCTCTGCAGTATAGAGAGTATTAGCTGTTGCTCAATAGGGCTCATGTCGATTGATGAACGATTGATCTTGTCTTCTAGAGGATCCCACGGTCTTTTCTGGTTGTCGTACCATGACTCCTTATATTGCCCAGCCTGATAAGAGCCCTTCCAGGATGAAGGAAAAGGCCCCCAGGGACCTAACGATAAGGTCAAGTGAGCCGAATAGCTGAAAACCACAGCAGACCTCAAAAAAGATGCACATATAGCTCCACATATCAGAGGCAAAGCTCGGATCTACATTGTGGAAGCGTTCTGGGGCGCAGTAGTAGGGGTGCAACTGGAATTTGCACTCTAGCGAGGTACCAGACTTGATGGCCAGGCCAAAGTCGGCGAGAGCTATAGTCTCCTGCACTAGGGTACTACTTTGTGGGGCCATGGGCATGACCAGCTGGCCGTCCTTCCACAAAGGTTCGTCTATAGGTATAGGCATTTTCCGGGGGCGCTCGAGATGTTTGTATTTAGTAGCTGTAGTGGTACCATTCTTGAAAGGAGCAAGTCCATATAAGACATTGGCGCTGTTGATGTCTGTATTGCATAGTTAGCGTCTTATGACCAATGGAATAGAGTTGTATGGCAGCATACCTTGATGTACAACTCCGCCATCATGCAATGCCTTGATGGCTTGCAGTAGTTGCTTGGCAGATGACAACAGAGCGGCAATAGACATGGAACGGTTATATGAATGCTTCCCATATACCGCATGTGTCTCCAAGTTGGGGCCCAGCAAAGGGAAGACCAGGACTCTATGGTATGTCTGAGGGGCGCCAGGCAGCAGAAAGGTATCCCGGTACATCAAGAGGCGGGAGGTATCCTGCACGGCACTGGCGATCATATTCTGCGCATCATACTCTTCCTCGCCGTCAGGCCCAGGTATCATAATCTTGAGAGCAACAGTGTCGTTGCTGAACATGTCAAGCGCCATCCAGACAGTTGAGAAGCCGCCGTGGCCCAGCTTATGCTCAATACGATGCCTGTTGATAAGGACGTCTCCGATACAGACTGGATAATAGAGCCCCTCCAAATATCGCTCAAGCGGCTCGGATGCATCCTCAATCTCACACTCTTCATGCCAGTCAACAATGTCGTCCCCGATAGAGGCGCACTCTGCATCATCGCTTCCAGTAGCCATTGTGATACCAGTGCGGAATAAGGCTGGATAGAAATAGATTGAATAATGCTCAAGTTGGGCAGGAGAAGGAAGAGGGAAGGAAGTGAAGAGGAAGGAAGTGAAGAGGAAGGAAGTGAAGAAGAAGGAAGTGAAGAAGAAAGAAGTGAAGAGGTTGAATGTTGTAAGAATAAATACAATATTTTTCCCACTTAAAGCTTGAACCCTCCTCCATCTCTTATGGTATGGCCGGAGGTCTAGTGCCGTTACTTCGAATAGAGGGGTCTGATTCGCGATAGATGCCTGTGTTACAGTCGTCAAGTCAGACACCCGCGTCGACGAGGGCCTCCCTGATGAACTCCGAGCTGCCTTGGCCAAGTTTAAAAGAGCATCAGAAGGATGGCCCAGATTGGTACCTTCTTACCAATCAAAGGGTACGAGACCTCGCTCGTTGATCCTTCCCTCTAACCCCTCATTTATGGTCAATCTCGTGGTTTTCGAGACGAATTAGTGGGCGCTGAGGACGCCATCGATCGATGGAGTGAGTGGCAAGGGAGATATCATGCCCGGTGATGACTCTCCCTATCCAAAGGGTTCTATAGATATGTAGATCTGAACAGGATCTTTGACCCGTACTGGTCGACTAAGTATCAGTGGCTGCGATGCAACGCCAAATTCCAGGAGCATGGAAGCGTCAAATTTACTAGTTACATCAATGGACTTCACCCTAACAAGCACCGTGAAATTTATAGAGCTATTGGGAAACTCATCGAGAGGGCATCTTCATCATGGGACTTCTGCTTGTTGCGCTTCCGAAAAAGGGGCAATTAAAGCAGGAGCTGGCAGAACTAAACCGCGGTGATAAATTGTGCCACAAAGACTATGAAGAGGCTCTAAATCAAGGTCAATTATCTCTGTCCAAGCCACTGCCATGGTACAGTGTCAACATGCTCAAACTTTCCAACCCGAATCCGCCAACGGGTACTGCGGCTGGACCTCTGCGTGATTGAACGGCCCATTGTTGATCTCGATATTTGTATTGTTCTTACTGTTTTTTTGTTTCCTGCATACGATAGCCAACAAGGCTATCAGCAGCACGATAACTATACTCACTGCGATGGCGATTGTTGTGTAAGTTGGATGAGCTGGTTCTTCAGAGGGAGTTGCGGGAGGGGAGGATGGAACAAGTTCGGTGCTTGAAGCGGTTGTGTATAATGTTGTCCCGTAACTCTCTTCACTTGATGTGTACAGAGATGAACTTGATGAGAGAGTCGGATTGCTAGAACTGGATGTAATTGATATATCAGTAGCCTCGCTGAGTGAAGTACTTTGTGATTCGTCACTGAGCGTCGCCGTCTCGGACTTGGTGCTTGAAGGAATGTACTTGGTCCCATCGATAAAGGTAAGTACTAGTCCATTAGTACCCACGGTGTACTCTTCTACCCTATGGGACGTGGCGATTCTCTCAATGATGGTCAAGTCCTCTGGTAGATCCGAGACCCCTTGGTCAGGGCGCGCTGTCCCTTGTATAGTGAGTGCTGGCTTGAACTCAGGAGGGATTGTACTAAATGTATGGCCAGTCAAGTCTTGAATATCCCGGTGCTCGTTTCTGTGATGGATTTGTGGTGGCTCATTCTCGTCGAACATGGCATCTTCTTGGTTGTTCATGTTGAAGTTCGGAGATTGTGGCTCGGGTTCTTCGTTACTATCAGAACAGTGAGAACAGATCCGGCTCACGCACAAACGCGTACTGAATACTTACGTGGGATAGGGTTTTGTAAACAGCAAGGGCATTGTGAGTTTAGAATTTGATCGTTTAACTCAGCGATGACAGATGCGGCTGGTGAAAGGGGCGAACAGTCAAGAATATTACGCCCCGAAGCAGTCCCCACTGGCGATTATATATACAATCTTCATAGCCGTTGATTCAAGACAGATATGGTCATTGAGTAGATGCAGCTCATCTGTGGCTAGATGCTATACCGAACAGATGGTGAGTAACAGCGGACAGACATTCATACAGTCAATGTCAGAACAACAACTATGTGCTGCTTCACTGGCATGATAAGCAACTCAAGAAGCATTCCATCAGTATGAAGAAGAATTGGATCAAGATAGACAGAAAAATCTCTGGTCAACAGAGCCTTCATCCAGAAGCTTAGAAAGTCCATGACTTGTGACTCCAGTCGGGAAGATGGGCTAATTTGCTGTTTCTAGAACTGCATCGACAAAGAAACATTTAAGAGAAAGCCTGTAATCACACCGCGTCGTGTTTTATCCTTTCTCAAAATTTCACAAGCTTTTGCCAAACTCATCCATCATACACATCAAAAGCTCTTCTCTTACTCCTTCTCTCATCAACAATATCAGCATTTGTCTAGCCATGAAGGATCAGGAGAGTCTCACCGCTCATGAGAACTCTTCGAACGAACACCAGAACGATCGTCACGAGGTTGTAGACTTGACCGCTCGCTTGACTGATAACCCAAATTGGCATGTTAACGTGTTGGACGACATGATGCAATGACACCCGCCGGTCGACAACAGGCTGGGTCTTGATGCTTGCACCCATCTCATGGTCCTCACAGAGACAGCGAACCGTCGCACTATGACGACAGATGCCGAATATGTGGCCACCTCGGAAGCTGCCAAAGAAGCCATCTGGATCAGAGGCTTCATTAACCATCTTGGACTTGAAGGGATCAAAGATTGATGCTGTTCCCCTATATGTGGATAATGAAGGGGCCAGAAAGTTATCTCGAAAGCCAGAATTCCACAACCGAACTAAATACATCGACATTCGCCATCACTTCATTTGAGAAAGAGTAGAATCAGGAGAAATCGACACCAGACGAGTCAGTACTGAATATAACATGGCGGATATGCTTACCAAAGCAGTTAACCGCAACAGACTGGAAGATCTGACTAGGATGATGGGAATGGTCACTATGAGAAAGGTTGAGCTTCAGGGGGGAGCTCTCCAATGACGTCTCGGATGGGAAACGAGAAAACCAGAAGGAATCTGGATGACTCAGATTGGGCATTGAGCCGGGGGGAGTGTTGGAAGGGCTGTGCTCTGTTTTGTGTGGTGTGGTGTGTTGTGTGCGATGTGGGTATGCTGTGGTAGGTCTGCTCTCGCGCGGTAGTCTACTATACAGTCGAGCCAGTCAGTACTCTCTCTGTATAGAGTCACAGTATGCTGTTTTAGTGTTTTTTATCTGTAGTGGGTCTGCACTTGCGCGGTAGGTACTCTATACAGTCGAGCCAGTACTCTGTCCTGTGCGTAGTAGGTAGGTATGCTGTCCAGTTCTGACAGTTCTGACAGTCCAGACAGTCCAGGCAGTATGCTATTTAGGTCGCATCTTTTGTTCTCGGTGGGGATGGCGGTCTTAAGGTATATGCTGTTTCTTCTGAGGGTTTGGAGATGTTGAGCGTCTAGCCTGTTGAGGATGGCAACTAGCTTGGCTCTGGCTTCTGGTAAGTCTGGTGTTTCACCTGCTAGCATGAAGATTCGGCTGACGCAATTGTTTGAGGACAGAATACTTCTTGGAGTAGGCTAATGACTGCGTGTGGCTGATTAGAACTGCGAGGATGGGGATGATAGGTTGATAGCCAGGGGGGGCCATTCCCAAGTATTCGCTCCAAGTTGCTTTCCTCTCGAAGCCAGTCATAAGTCGTCTTATAAAGGAAGTCGATCGTATGTGGTCCGCTACTCGATGCGGCGTCTGAGACCTGTAGAATGCCCCTGGTACATCCTTCCACAACCCCCATGGTCTGTTCCTCGATGGCCTTATGCTTTTTTGGTTCAGGGTACTTCTTCATTGGCTCAGGGTAATCCTGCGCGGTTGGGTCTTGGTCATCCTCGTCGGCACGCCAGAGAAAGATGGCCTCCATCTGACCGTTCCAGGTTCTTTTCCACTCCATAACCAGCTGGTACAATTTAGAGGCACGGCATTGCTTCTCCAGACTTATTTGGTTTTGGGTTGTGTCGTACAGCTTATCGAAGTCGTCGGGCAAACTATTAAATACTTTGAGAATACTGCTTGGTTTGAGGTGTTCGTAGCTGTATTTCTCCCGTATATTGCATTTGACGTAATAGCCTCGGTTATTGAAGATAATGGGGTGACCGTGGATGTATGTATGCTTGAGCTTTTGAGCTCGTACGGTCGTTGCCAACAACGGTTCGGTGGATTGGAGTAGTAGCCGCCATCTTGTGTTTTGTCTTTGTTTTGTGTTGTGGTGGTTTCTTGAGAGAGAAACTCGAGGTATTTATACCTCTTCTTGGTCTCTTCTTGCAGCCAAGCCCCAAGGGCTTCATTGCAATATAAGATTCAATGGTTATCGTGGAAGCTTTTGGGTAGAAGCTTATATCGTGGAAAAAAATACCGTGTTCCAATTACCTGTGTTAGCTGCCTAAAGTATATTCTTATGGCTTGCAGTCCCCCATCAGTTGAGAATTCTGCGACTGTGGGGGTCGTCCTCAGCGGTAAGAAGAAGCTGTTCAACGACGAGAATAACCTAGAGAAAGACACCTCGGACCTTGGTTTTCAGGTCACTAATCAGCTTATCGATGATTTCTGGCTCAATCTCCCTAGCACCCTGGATTGCGGGACTTGACAGAAGACGTTGGTCAACATAAATATCGATATCGGGCTGGATGAGTTGTTGCATGGCTAGGGAGGGACAGCCGCGGAACCTGTCACGAAAGTAATTCAGGGGCCTGCTCGACACGCAAAGCTTCGTACCGAACCTGGAGTGAAGATTCACGAGGAAAGATACCATCTCGTCCGTCCGTTAGTGAGTCTCGGGGCGTTCATGGGCGAAACCTTTGTATTCATCTAATCCGTCGACAAAGAGAGCGAGTCGTATGTTCTTGCTCTTCAGCTGAGACGCAAGTCGAAAAAGGCATTCGCGTAGCTCTGTCCAATCCTAGTCTGGAGCCTCGGCCTGATCGCCTGCAATGTCGAAGAAGAGGCGTCTTCTAGGGCAACCGCCTCAGACAGCCCACGGTTCCGGCTTAGCAGCTGTTGCAGGCGTGGTTCCATAAGGTAAGGCTCCGGTCATGCTTGGCTCAGAACTTCCACTTGCCCTCGAGGCGGAAGGGGCAAGTGCTTGGCTTCTCTCGCTGGATGATTCCTTCTCGCGCAGCCTGGTGGCTGTAGCATCGCGTTGCCTCTTGGGTCGGGGACGGCCGTAGGGGAGGATCGCGACGTGCATTCATCATCATCCCCGACGCCTTCAATGGCCTGCGCATCGTTGGCAGTGTGGTACGTTCTCTTCCTTCCACTGGAACCATGTCAGCTACCTCACGTTGGTTGGGGAGGGGATAAAGCCATGGATCCGCGTCGAAACAATCGTTGGGAGTCCCGACATCCCAAGCGAGGGATTCAGGCTAAGGGACGTTGCCATGTCCATCGACGCCAATGGGTGTCGTGGGTATTAGAAAGTCGCTAGCACCAGCCATGTCAAGAGTTGTGTTGATTGAGGGCGGCTCGCTATCTGCTACTTAGTCAATACACGTCTTCCTCATCAACAATAATGTTGGACTGACCAAGCGTGGGATAGCATCCTGCTCGTAGACCTGATTCACAACAGGGACATGGCAGATCTGCGTCGGCGGAGAGACCGAAAGACCGAGGCTCGCTTGAAGGAGCTTGGAATTATCCTGAGCTTTTCGGATATGTTTCTGCGCACGCCTCGACTCCTCCTGGAAGCGCTTCTGCAGCGATGAGACGTCGAGAGGCTCTTTGAAATGGAAAGCTATATTGAAGAAAGGTAAAGCTGTGTGTCCAGCATGATGTATGGGACAGGGCTGCAGACCCCTATTTATCTTCAGATGCAGGCATCTGCCAGCGGCTGGTCTGGGTGCCCTCCACTGTTTAGGGGGGGGACGTGAAGCATGTAGCGCGGTAAAAGACAAGCAATGCCACCAGAAGCCACACAGAAGCGACGGAACCAACATAGCAACCCCCCCCCACCAGGAGATAGCGATGACACACCCTCAGCTGCGAGGGCTTTGTGAGACTAGTCTGACTCGCCTGAGATATGGCGCTGGGCGTAAAGACGGACACCTCATGTGGCCGGAAAGGCTCCAGCAAGGCATGGTGAGAATGCAGGGGTAGCCTGGATGGTCTTGGACAGGTTTGTAGGCGAAACGGATCTGCTATATAAGCTCTCAAATCTCTTTTCCCCACTGGCCCATAGATGCGAGGCCGGGACAAAGTCATCATCACCGGTGACACTTCTGTTCAATTTGGCGAGATTGCCGTAGGGGCTGAAGAGGAGTTGTGATTGAGGCAGTTGCGCCATTAAGCAGGAGGGGTATACGTTGCTGCTGTCGCAGGAGGCGTATCGCAACCGAAATTCCGTCTTCTATATTCTGACGGCCATGCATTACCTTATAAGGCAATTCAAAATAGTAGGTATAGCGTAGGCTTTAGCCTTAGGTACGGCCGCATTCGTAAGTCCGCGAGAAGCTTAAAGCCAGTCCGATAGGATTATCCGGTCCCTACTTTGGTCGAAAGCATCCTCGATTGGGGGAATGTCCCGCTCGTAGCAGACAGACAAGGGAGGGGGCTGAAAACTCGACTACCTAAAGGGGCAGAAAATACATCACCATCTGCGGTGTCGTGACCTGACCGTCACCAAATTGCCCAACATGGTAAGATTCGCAAGGCATCCCGGGTCTCAGGCCTCCTTGGCAATTCAAGCCCATGGGCCACACTTCTTCGGAGGGTGCTGGTCATGGGACGGGGTCACCTGGACACGAAGGATGAAGCCATATGCCATCAGGATAGGGGTGAAGCCGAGTCAGGCTAAAGTTGTTGTAGAGTCTCTCCGGCCATATGAGAAAACATGCCCGGTGCAGCTCAAGTCTGCTCAGATACCTGGCCAACTCCAGCGGCATCATGTGACCCATCCGCCTTTGTTGAGAGCGCCGTCCGTCAAAGTACCATCACCGCAGAGCCAAGCGGAGGTTTTGGAGACCTGGCGAGACTGCAAATCCCCAAAGTGGAAACGGAGTGTGTCATCTCCTGCGGCGCCTTGACGTGGGCTGATGGCCAACTTGCCCAACGTGGTAAAGTTCTCAAGGTATCCTCAGGTCGAGGGGGCTCCTTGAGGAGTTCACGCCCCTTGGCCAGGGGTGGCTCGAAACGGTTCAGAGGATTAATGTCGACGACTCAGCTTCCCCAACAGATTGCGACTGGGTAATGAATCCGCCTGGTCGAGCCATGGACCAAAACTATTCAGGGCGAGAGTGACATAACGCGCGAACGCATTATGATCACAACCCCTTGCAGAGAACCCTGGTCCCGCAGTGATATGTCCATGAAAGAGCCGACTGAGAGGTCGATTCGAGGGCCAAGGGGTCACCGATGAGGCCGCACACCATTGGGGTAGAGAGGTGACGCCGAGGCGGGCTGAGACTGTCGTGTAGTCCTTCGATCTTGATGGGGAAAAGTACCCACTGCGGCCCGACAGCCAGGTACCAGTAGAGAGAGACGCGCTAGATGCTCGCGGCTCAGTTCAAACTGCTTAAAGGGGCGTACGCTGAGATGTTGGTTGGCACTGGGTCGGCTGGATGTGCAAACACCTCACGACTTGGCTGAGGTTCCTTGGCCATAACCTATTACTCAGAGGCAGTCCCTGGTGTTGTTTCCCTAATAAGAAACCGAAGGGGTGTGGCATGATGCTCTGTGATGCTCTGAGCATTCTCACTGATAACGCCTTGCTCCGGATGACCGAACATACGCGCCCCAGTTTCGGAGTCGTCAACGCTTTACCCGAAAGCAGAGTGATCTCCCAGCTCGAGGCGCAGGCTGAAGCTGCCAGCAGCAAGGATGACGACATGTCACAAAGAGAAAAATCTGACGCCTCGCGAAATGCAGCATGTTCTCCCCAAGGGTGGAGTGAAGGGAAAGCCACAGGGAAGAGGCTCTCGTGGATGAAATTGTCGTTCCGATGCCATTCTGTATTGGCTGCCAAGTTCCAATCGGTCTAACCTGTGCCATCATCCAGTCCAACCAATGCCGGGCACGACATTCAGAATGGCAGGGCTGCAGGTGTCTACACGGCTCGAACTTGATGGAGTAGCATGGTTGTCGGATAGGGGGTAACCGTCCCTCTCCTCTCGGGTGGCTCTCTGGAAGCCGAGTAGTACGGAGACATGGCGAAGGACATATAGTGACTCCCTTGCTTAATGAGGCATAATTCTCAGTTTCGAGCATGAATGAGACAAGGATGGAACGTACTGGGACGAAGCAGTATAGCTTTGTTAGCATCACAGCGAAAGACACTCGATCCTAATAATCCGCAAAGAATCGTGCCCTTTACCTAGACGGTAGAGTCAAGTTCGCAGGTGACTTCCTATGTCGGACGAACTCCTCTGTGTCGGCGACGGCGACCATGGTGGTCAGTGAGGCTGAAGATGTCGACATTGCGTGGTGGGTGGGAAATGGGGCGAGGTATGTAGAAGACTTGGAGGTATAAAGAGTGAGATGTGGGTTGGTCCAGGTTTTAAGAGCGAGGGAAAAGCGGCGAGGTGGCATGACCCAGGATTCAAGAGAGACGCCATTTCCCGAGGCGGACAAGCCGTCGTCGATGATACTCTTTTGTAATTAATACTAATTTATCTTACTTATAGTAAAATCCCTTAAATTGCTGTTTTAGTACTTTTCTACCTATGTTTATTAAACCTACAAATGTTTTCCGCAATATGCTCTTCGTTACTAAAACCGAGATTATACTCAAACTCCCGCCACCATTTCCTGCCGGTGTGAAGAGGCACAATATCTGAAAAATCAACAAGAACTCCTGTTGATAGCCAATTATTGAGATTTAACTGTATGTTCAAGAACCCCACAATATGAAAGAAGTTTAATTGATTGAAAATGTTCTTGGCTTCCAGTTGTCCTTCAAGAACGAAATCATAAACAATTGCAAAGTACTGTTCCTCGTCTTGAAAGCATCTGGGTTCTTGAAAACATGCCTTGATGGCCGCCCTTGACAATTGTGTCCAACCCGTAGCAAGGGTTTATTTGAACGTTTGGTCTGAACGGCTTCAATTTGTCTGCTCCTGGTTTCTGATCGCAGCCCTTTGTTGAGAAAGACTTGAGGTTGTGATAAGCTTCCCAAGTGGTAGTAGGTTCTAGATTGACAAGTATTTCTCGTCCGGACTCTCTAGCAAGACGGAGGCTAGTGTCAATTTTTTCCCAAGAGGGCCATATTGATGCATTCTCTCTGAAATGCCCAATATCGTGGTGCGCCTTTATAATGTTGTGCTTGATACTGCTTCTCGCGCAAAGGATTCTGCGGGTCTATGGGATCGGATGTCGAAAGGACAGGCCTGGCGTCGATGGGTGGTGGTTGATTATTGAAGTAAAACTAGTCAACTTATTAGCGGGAGCTGAAGATGCGTATTAATTACAGCTACATACCACTTTGACAGCCACAGAGCGATCCCGATGCTTATCTCGAGCTTTTATAACGATGCCATCTATACCTCTACCAATATACTGGTCAAGAACAATATCTCCGTAAAATTTCCCAAGTTTTGGGCTCTTAAAATCATCCCAGGTTATGGCAGGATCGCCCACTTTGGGGTCTTGCGATATGAAGCAGGGAATCTCGTAGCATTCCGCTATTTTTAGAGCATCTGATAACTGATCTTACGTCAAAACATTATTGTCACGTAAATTCACGTCGTCCACGGAAGTTGGCTTTGTGACTGGCTGATAATGTTTGGGTGAGGATCAAAACATTTCCGAATATCGAATTGGGAAACAATTACACAGGCCGCATCGGTTAACTATTGACCAAACGGTGGGCCCAGCAGGACCAGTTTGTAACATAGGGTGGAACTTGCGACTACAAGCCCATCATTCCGGACTCCTGGGCTTCCCTCGGATATACACAATGAGGATAAGTAAGGAATTGTAAATTGAATCTCTAGGTCAGGTCAGCCCGCGTTGACCTTGCAACCTTTACCTAAGCTTCACATCCAAAGAATAGCTAGCGGTCGTTGTGAGGGAGAATACAATCCACCTAAACTTGTATATCATGATTAAATTATCCTTCTGTTCCAAGAGGCCACTGTTCGAACCGAGCACGAAGCATACGGGGCTGGTTTGGTCTACCTCGGATGATGTTGATCAGTGAAAATAGCATCATGACGTCCGATGCTCGCTCGACAACTCTGGTGCTGATCGTCTTTAGCGAGAGCTCCCATGGCTTCGCGACCTGGTCAAACTATGGCGGACTGAACATGAAGAGGACCTCGAGACCCTGCGGCGCTTGCGAACTTGCTGAGCGTCATCCTCATCCTCATCAGAGCTGTAGTCCTCACCAGTGGGGAGGGGACATGAGAGAGATCTCCACGGTGTTGAGATTCTAGCCTGCCAAGGCTGTCCTCGCTTACTGAATCGTCGCTGGTTGCGTCCCCATTCTTGGACAGTATCTCTTTACGCATCTGCAGGGATTTGCGGCTGAAACGACGAGACGCCGACGTGGATAACACTTCGGCCTCAGAACCGGAATCAGTCTCCTTGACCTCCGATTCGATATGGCAAGACGCACAGCTTGCACTATCCTGGCCTTGGCCTTGGTGCGGGTTAGACGAGCGTCGTCCGAGAGATGTCGTGTGGGCCCCGGGAACAGCATCCTCGCACGAGTTGTCGGCAAGCATGTCGATAACTGATGCTTGGGCCGCCTCTGCGCGGTTGGCAGTGCGCGGAAGGTGTACGCCAGTTGAGGGGCAATCCCAAGGACCCTGGACGTCATGACCCGGTTCATAGTCCAAGACAGTATCAGCCATGTTGTTGCCCTGCTGGCTGTTTGCCACTACTGAGTTTGGCTGACTTTCAGGGGTAGGAGGTTTTGCTAAATTGGCGCATCGACAAGCGGACATGTCTCTGATGACTGTGTGATCTATTTCGCAACAAGACTCTCGTCCCGTATCAGCAAGTTGAGATAGTCGGGTCTCATCTGGCCAAGCTGAGGTGGTTTTCGCTTGTCCTGGGAATGTTGCTGACGGATATGCCCCAGCCCCAGCTTCCGACTCGGTTGCTCTATTGCTTGATTTACCTGGCCGCACCTTCGCCAACGACGCGATTATTGAACTGATGGATGGGAGCGACGAGTCAGAATCTTCACCGTCGTCTTGGTCAGCATGCCTGCTTTTGACAGGAGACACCATAGAATCGGTAATAGATGGAATCGAGATTGGGTCGTCTTGCATTTGGCGGTGAGTCCACGGCTCTTTGAATTGACCCTGAGTTAGGGGAAGCGGTAGCTCCGGCCAAAACAAAGGGATCAGGATGCTGCTGATGCTGACTGGAGGCGTTTACGCCTTAAAGAGGGAAAGGGCGTTAAGAAAGATATGTTGTCAAGTGATATTGGCGCCGCCTCGAAGAGATACCGTGGACGCCCGTAGGACAAAGAATTGGCATCATGGTCCTGTCGAGGAAGGAGGGAGCAGAGACTAAACACGCAACGAGGTTGCACAGAGGGTTTGAGGTGATGGCGTCCGTCCCTCGAATCGGCTCAGTTTTATCAAACATCAAGCTGCAACACCCGCTCCGCTGGCCCTGAGGCACACAGCACGTCCCAAGCAGCTTGTTGCAACGACTCACATCCCAATCCACCCAATCTGTCAATCGAACAACTGCCGCAACAGCTATCATGCCATGGCGATACAAGATTGTTCCAGGAGGTTGCGGTCGATGCAAGCAGACAGCCCTCGGACCAATTGACAGTCCTATCATATGCGGACCTGTTCCTGCATACAACGGCTAAGGTGATAGCCTCGGCGACTTGGCCGTCATAAGCAACTCTCTGCGACTCCTGGCAACCGGTCACGGGCTTTCCAGTACTTCGGAGATGGATGCCTCGTCACACCAAGTTCGAAAGGGGGTGGACGATCCATCCTTATCATGAGAATGCCTCGCTGTGCCACCTCCTTGCTTCATTCCGCTTCTTCCTCTGAGAGGTGCATGACCATGCATGGCGCATGGCGTGGATCATTCACGCCATACCCGTGTGACGGTCGTGTGGCCACTTACCGTGATGACTGAGGGAGACCAGGCATGGACCATAGGTCCAGAGCTTAGGCAACTTGAGGAGACTGGCTGCGACCCCTGAAAGGGTTACGAGGCATAATGGTCCGATTCGGTCATGGCCGTCCTCGTGATATACGGCAATTTCAAGACAGAGAGTGGAATGAGGATCTTACAGTCCTAGATAGCCGGCTGCCTCCAGAGTAGCAGCAGCCGCGTCCTTCGGAAGTCCTTCATGCTGCTGAAGCAGCTTGATTCCTCCCAGCAATACGATGAGCATGAGTCACTGCAGAAGCAGAAAGTTCAGGACGTGAATAGCATTAGGCATGAAGCTGGTGCATGCGGTGAGACCGGCGAGGCATGGAAGAGGCCGCGTCATGCGGGACAAGAGCTCATGTTGCACGTCGTGCGCGGGGGACTTTAAACCATCGCCTGCGATGATGCAAGCCAGATTTAGAGGATAGAACTTTTAAGGTGCATGTCGAAGGAGAGGGCAGGATGTGGTGTAGGAAGGGAGTGCCAACGATGTGGATGTGAGCGCGGGTTGCTCGATCGTGAACGCTGCTATCACCGTCTCTGTTCTTTGATGTTGTCACCCGTAGGAGATGAGGACCTTCGCAAAGTCTAGATAAAGCTTGAACGCCTGGGACTAGTCAAATGAAGAGCAAGTGTCGATAATGGCTTGGTGGTGAAGTTCAGGAACGCGTCGGGGCTTTGTTCAATGCATGGCGCCCCATCGATGTAAATCCTTGAGGCAGAAAAGAATTAAAATGAACCTAGTCCTTACGGTCAACATTCTCCTGTTCAAGAGTCGTGAGCATTTCAGGACTGGAGACCTTTGACTTAGCAGTCTCATCAAGAGTAACATTTGTTGATATTTCCAGCTCCCCGTCGATGCGTTTCTTTATGTATGCACTGCTGCGACCAACGCGGGCCTTCTGAACGTTGCGTTAGCACGCTTTGCAGCATATCTGCCAGACACATAACCTCCCCTTTATGCAGTTCCGTACCCAATATCGAGTAAGGGTCGACCGGCCCAGCTGAGAAACATGAAGTAAAAGTTTACGCGGCCGTCGTAGTGCCATGGCCGAACCAGATCTGTGTTTCCCAATGCACACTGGGATGTGCGTTCCTTGGATGCGAATAAGCCGGTCATACATCGCGTTTTCATGGCACAGGGAATTGTTGATGAGCGCTTTGCATGCCCTTGGCAACGAGCGTATAGCCGTGGGACGTCGTCAGTCGCACCTTGAACATCGAGCCACGCGCCCCTGATCGATACATTGACACGCAATCCGCATTGCGGCCACCGTCTCTTGCAAGCTGATCTCGTACAAGGGAGAGAAATGAGGATCTGTCAATGTGTTCTCGCCCGTGACTTTTCACATTTGGGCAACGCTCATCCATTGGCCCACCATGTGCCAGGCCCTTGAGACATGCCTGAGTGCAGAAAGGTCGGCTTTGTATGTTCTGCTTTTGTATCGAACCATGCCCTCGTCTTTTACCTCTGCGGCTGACCCGATTCCCCGTCTCCTTAGCAGCCGCAGGTTCCAAACCAGATTTCGAGCTTCGCGTGTCTGGGGAAGGAGACGGCGGTGCTTCATCGTCTGTATGGGCCTTGTCGAAGTCTCTATCCTGACAGGACACTTTGGACCTGGTGCGAATTGGGGACCTCTCAAAACCCTTCCAGCGCTGAGGTTTGTAAAGGGAAACCCGAGCCTTTTTTCCCTTTGCCTCTGCGGTCCTCGGCGGGAATGCTGTATAGGATATCTTCGTATTCGACAGCCCAGGTGCGTGCCAAGCATATTAGCTTCATCGTACCATGATTCGGGGGGGTGGCCGCGAGCGGAGAGCTTGTAGGATAAAAGGCAAAGACTTGTGCAACGGCTGTGCGATGTAGACTTGTTTCATCCTCGTCCATGACGTCCAGCTTGGGTATACAAACTGAGTAGTAGACGGTAGAAGGATCGTCCGAGATATGAAGGAAGACAAAAAGCCTGACTTGTGCAGACATAGCCGTACTGAATGCCCTTACCGATCATGTACGAGAACAGCAGAGTCACAACCGCGGCTGCGAAGTCGTCGAGTGTAGTAGGAGAAGCCCTCGCCATCCTGGCTGATCACGTCGCGTTCTGGTTCAATTGCTGACTCGAGCCCCGTCACAACAACCTCATCAACACTCAGCTTGTGAGGGGCCTTGTATTCGATCGCCAAGTTTGGCATCTTTTCGCCATCTGACATCCGGTAAATGCAGAACTGGTCCGCCCCGATTGCCCTTACCCTTGGCCTTTCGACAGGCTTTAGGCGCCCGCACAGGGAATTTAGAGTTGATGCCGCAGCAGAGGGGCCATCATTGCCGCCCAGGCTCATCTGCTCCATTGACGTGGAGATGGTGTCTTGGTTGGATCCTAGATTCGTGTGGCTCTCCAACGTCACGATACCGCGAATGCCAAGTTGGCGCTGCAAACGGACATCTGTGGATGCCGCTTGAAGCAATTTCTCCACGGCCTTCTCGACAACATGGCGTTCAAAGTCTCGGAGCCCAATCTCGCTGCTGATGGGTCTGAGCAGCGACTTGACGTATTCCATCTGATGCTTTGCGAGGGGAAGGCAGTGTTGGAGAAGAATGAGTCGCTTGTCGAAAGCGCATCCCAAATCTCCTCCTGACGTGTTGCCAAGTCGTCCCACAGTACGTACGATGCGGCGAGGGAAGATTCGACCGACGGGGGTCGGCCGGTCTCACTCTCACCCTGAGTGGGTCAAAGAGCGATCGGTCATGACTTGTGCAGAGAGGTCAAGCGCATGGCAAGTCCCGTTCCGATTCCCTGAAATCAGATTGTCGACGAGACCTGATGTCTATTCAACAGCAACTGCAACCCAGGATCGTCCTTGTAGCGCTGTAATGCAGAAACCTTCCACTCATGCCATTCCAAACCATCATCAACCCCTACAGTATCTCGAAGTCGTCGAAAGAGACCTAGAAATCCGTCCCAGTCTGCAAGGTCATATCCGCAGCAGAAAGCAAATCTATACTGTAGACGACCGTTCTAAACATAATGGGCCAGGTCTCGATGGCCCTTTTGCTCTAGAAGGCGCGCAAAAACAACCTCATCATGGCCTAGGTCGTTCTTACCGTAGTAGAAATCTGCAACTGGTAAAAAGCCAATAGGAGAGTTAAAAGCGTGTGAAGGTGATGCGGTGTGAGCCCACTCCCAATCGATAATGCCAGTAATGTTGAATTTCTCATCCACTAGAATATGATCTCCCTTATCGTCTGCGTGCTTCAAGTAGAATTTCTCATCATGGACTGAAGGTAATACATACGGCACTAGGTCGATGAGATATCGGTGGATCAAAGTAAGCGTCCACTGCTCGTTGCGAGTACATCTCCTCTCGAACAATCAAATCCAGGATAAGTCGGATTGATGTCATATGATATTCTTCTAAAGAAGAGAAGGGCCCAGTGCAGCGCATCTCGGATTGCTCAAAATTGGTGAGTGATTCTCGAGCAAATGCGCCCACATGATACACACCAGGGCTATCGAGGGAGCCTAGAAGGTCAAAAGGATGCTTTTGGAGCTCCACAAAAGTATCTGTGAGTTGATTCATAACCTTCTCCCTTTGTTGCCGAGTTGCAATAGACCATCTCAGAGATTTACCGGGCAACTTTTCCATCAGAATGAAGCCAACTCACATAGGGTTATCCTCAAGTGCAAAATCGTAAACTTTCGGAGCAGGAACACTAGTCTGCTCCAAGAACATAAGGGTTGCAACTTCACTTTGGATAATGTAATCTCGCAATGCTGTCGGAGGTAATGTAGCATTAAACCTACGGATGCGCGCGATCCATGTGATGCCATCGCTAAAACGAACTTCAATGTGATAGTTCATGCCCCCCATAACAGAGAGAGCTCCGTGTTGCCCTATCATACTGGAGCGGAGGGACAGAGCAGGGTATTCCTTAGCGTAGATTACTGGCTCGTGCTGAAAGGTGCTCTTGTGGTAGAGAGACCAATAAGATGCCTGCCTGGACCGGGTCGGCCACTTCCGTTTGGTGCTGGTGTTGAGAACCAGCGATGGGGTTGATGGTTTAGATAGCTCGTTATGGTCATTCTCACGCCTATGAGAAAGCACAATGTGGAGTTGGGAAGAAGTCGGCCTGCGGTTGCAGACAATGGTCGCCGTCCAGCGATTGCTGATGGGCAGCCACCTTGGCTCGAAGCGGATCGAGGGTGTCGTTGAGCGGGCACTTTGAGATGATCCGGGAGGTTTTCCTCTGACAGTGTCATTATAGGCATCGGGTGAAAAGACAGACAATGACTGAGTGCTCGATCAGTGAGTCGAATGGTTTGAGTCGGGAAGTTAAGAGATTAGGATGGTTATGTTGGGAGGAAAACAACATGACAACGCGACTGACTCATCACGTGTTGCGCCAAGTGTAGTCAGCGTACGTGTTGTCACGCCATGCCTTCTTTTTTAGTGGCCTACAGTGAGCCACAGCTGCAGGAGCTGTGTGTGTGTGTCCAGGTAAGAAGAACCCACCATCCCCAAACGCCATTGGCATGGAAAGCATCCAAGACTTATTACGCCGCCAACTCGAACAAGAGCGACGCCGACGCGAAGAAGAAGAAGAAGAAGAAGAAGAAGAAGAACAGCATAGTCGCGAAGCAGCCGAGCACTTGACCATTGCATCTCTTCCGCAGACCATCCAGCAATACTTGGAGCATGGGCTGATGTTGAGACACGGTCAAAGACTCACCTTTCGTCTTGCTTGTCCACGCAAGTCGATAACCTATCTATTTAGTAAACTACGGCAGTAATAAAAGTGGTCTTAATCTTACGACGAGAGAACAGTGAAAGTAAATTGATATGAAATAACCCAAGTCCCAGAACAAATATCCCAATTAAACAACATCAAGCCCTAAAGTGTTAAAATGCCCCTAACGCCCTATCTGTCGTGTTCGACTTTTCGATCCTTGACTACCGCTAGTTTCGGAAAGCGGGTCTGGAGATTGTCTCTTGCGCTTGGAGCCACCTGGGTCTGCGCTGACGCCCGATGCAATGCCTGAGTCAAAGCTTGTTGGTTGGTTGTCACTAGAGGCTGCAGGTTCTGGCTTTTGAGAATCGCCTTCTTTATAGTGATTCTGGGAAACAGCAGGTTCTTTGCTGGCATCTTTCGAGTCGCCGTGGCTGGTTTCGGCAATGTGTTGCTGTGATTCGCTATCCGCATCTTGCAAATCAACGCCGTGTTCAGGCAACGGTTCATTTGGCTGGTCAAGAGCCGAGAGCTCGTGATGGGGTTGAGGTGCCTCTTCTTGAGAAGTGGCTAACCTTATCTGAGATGCCCTGGCGTTCGCTTTCTGGATGAAATCATCACGATAACTTTTAGCCAAGTCTCTGGCGTTCCTGAGTGCAGTGGCTCCACGGATAAAACTGTCAATATCACCACACATAGCCCATGAGCCGACCTGAGTCATGTGATACTCGGGCTGCTGCCGCTCTGGGCTCGCCGGTGCTGTGACGTGGTGGGCGAATAATATGAGTGTCCCGTTGTGGAAGGCTGCGGTGAAAGTATAGGGCTTACCGTCGTATGTGGGCTTCTCTTTCTTATAGTTTTGAAGGGTATGCATAGCGCGGGAGCCAATTGCTCCCTCGTGACGAACCTGTCGTTTTGCTACGGCTAAATTGCCAGCTGGCCCTTTAACCTCTATAAAGAAGTTGGGTAGTATCGGCCTGCCCGTTGCCGCCGACGGTATAATGTGGCGAGCGAGCTCGTTGCGGATGGTTACGTCGAGCTCTTCGGGGGATGCACCGTAATAAATATCCGGTTTAGCTTTTGCGAGTGAGCAATCTGTAAGGGGCTCAATTTTTCCAAATATGGTGTTTCTGGAGAGTATATGGTTGGTTTGTCTTGGGCCGGTTATGGTCGGGATCACATCTAATAATACGTCGTATTCGTCTTTAGCGCATTCATTATTTTCCTGGAAGGCCTCAAAAGCAGCGTCAGAGATCATGGAAGGCGTGAGCGACGGCCTCTGGCATGCCAGGGCCGCTCTGA
Organism: Fusarium algeriense; assembly: GCA_002982035.1. Classification (NCBI taxonomy): domain Eukaryota; kingdom Fungi; phylum Ascomycota; class Sordariomycetes; order Hypocreales; family Nectriaceae; genus Fusarium; species Fusarium algeriense. Next base: position 4,726 of record PVPY01001097.1, on the reverse strand, counting down.
TGTCGCCCAAATCGGGCTTTTGTGATTTCCAATTGGGATAAACGGCATTGTCCGTCAAATGTTGTTCAAAACCGTTGTGATAGGGGGTTGTGGACGGTTTCGTCCTGGTCATGGTTGGTGGTGGCGTTGTGTGGGTTGTCGGAAGTCGACGGTTGCTTGTTGGGAGAGGGTAACCTCGAAGATCACTCTTGTCTGGACCGCCGTGTCTCGAAAATCGAGCAAGCTTTGTATAGGCAGCGGGGGTAAAGTTAGACGCTGGCTCGGTCGGGGGCGAAGGGAAGGAACGTGGTGTATAGAGGCGCCGTTGGAGTTCTTCCAGAGAGTCGCGAATGAGTGGAATCTTGGACAATCTGTCCCAAAATTCAGGAGGATAATGCCACGGTGGATCCCTTACCGAATCGTTATCCTGAAGTGAGGGCTCACTGTCGATGCCGTTCGAGTTGTCTTGATGTGAGCTCGTCAGCGAGGTGTCGCTTTTGGGTTATGTGGTGTGGTTCTTACCATCAGCGACCATGGTAGAGAATTCGTGGAAAGAGGGAGACGGCGGTGGTAGGTCACTGTTTACAGGCAGTGCCATTTGTAGAAGTGGTTAGTTAATTAATTACTTAAACCTTTGTTTTATATGGGAAGATGGTCCTACTTGTTGAAGTGAATGAATGAATCTTGATGCGGAATAATATTCCTTTGAGGTTGGCTGGGGATGGCTGCAGTTATAACCTGCCTTGGCCTCCCTTCTGTCGGAAGGCGCATTTGCCTGCTTTCTTTGATCAATTGATCTTGTGATATCCTTTCTTTGATATCAATACACAAACATGTGTAATGACTATCAGCAATCGGGCCAATCACAGCATCTTCCTTTTGTTGTGCAGCGGCCCTACAATTAACGTTGTGGCTGCATTACCCCACATTGGCGCATGTCGTGTAACGCCACGTTAGATTGTGTCATTGGATTGAGATCCGCCTTGCGACAAAGATATATTCACTGAAGCCTGTCCAGCCAGTAAGTTAAGACCCACCAGGCGGCCCGTACCGAAGTCATCCATGTCCTCCCCCTCCCCCCGCAACAAGGATCTTATTAAGAGGACCAGGGCAGGTTTCCTCCCAGGTGGGGTCAGAAAATAGTCAACGTCTGGCCACTAACGGCGCCGCCCTTTGTGTAGTATTATGTATGGATTCGGATCGATGCATATCTAAAACATGGGATCCGGGACGATGCATATTCAAAAGAGCAAATTGCAGAACCCCTCTGCTCCTATTGGAAGACCACTTTTATTACTGCCGTAGTTTACTAAATAGATACTATTACTTATTTTTTCCTAGCGTCTTTGGCCAGTGTGGTTGTCCAAAACACCCATCTAGACTTGGGACTTTACCAGGAGAAATACTTGCTCCCATCATGCAACACTTGCTGCACCCAATCCTTTGCTATCGTCTTGACCTCTTCTTGATGGCTATTCAAGAAACAAAGCCTCTCTTTCTTCCAGTACGTCCGCACTTGGAAGGATTCTGCTGTGCTCGCCGATGCTGATTCTTGTGGGGAACCCGACGGTTCAGCGTCCCTTGTGCCGCGTGATCGGGTTTTCGGTGCATGGCCTTCTGCGACTTGAGATCGGGGGCTGCGCTGGCGTTTAGACCGGCTCTGATAAGGGCAGAGGCTTGACGTGAAGCTTGTTGTGATGCTTGTTGATGGATCAATGCCGGACGGGTCTTGTGAATCGTCACCCTCGTAGAGATAACCTGGAGGAGAAGGCGCCAACTCATCAGGTGATTCCTCTTTTTGCCGTGCCTGGGTCACGTACAAGGGAGGAGTAGGTGCTAGTTCATCAGCTGAGTCTTCTGTAGGCTGCATCTCGGTTGTACTGCACTGTCGACCGGCGACCATCGGCGCTTGAGATGCTCTGGCATTTGCATTCTCGATAAAGATTCCTCGGTACGTCTCAGCCAAGTCCAGGGTGTTTCTGAGGTCAGTTGCTCCCTCAACGAATATGCTACGCTTGTCAGTCATACCGAATGACCTAAGCTGGCTCATATGATACTCAAGCCGCCCTCCCTCTGTAGTCGGCGCCTTCATATAATGGCTGTATTTCTTATGCCGTCATAGAATGTAAAGCTGAATGTATGCGGCGGCTTGCCATCATACCATGGCTCCTCCACGCCGTAGTTTTGCAGACTGTGCATTACGCATGCCCCGATCGCTCCATCATAGCGAACTTGTCGTATTGCCACAGCTGCACTACCATCTGGGCCTTTAACCTCCAGGAAGACGTTGGGCGCCATCGGTTTGTCGAGCATCGTCGACGGGACAATGTGGCTAACAAGTTCGTTACGGTGCGGGATACGCGCCCCAATAAATATCCGGTTGGGCGGCTGTGATCGTACCGTCTGTCAGTGAGATTTTAATTGGTGCAGAACTGGCGATGTGGCGCATTTCTTGATTATAATTCGTCGGGCATTCTTTATTCCTTCCGCGAGGGTTCTATATCTGCGAAGCCCGTAACTGCCATCTAATTCAATTAAAACATCCCTTTAATCTTGCGACACAGCGTAAACACACTTATGAATACTAATCTTATGACCATAAAGTCACAAGAATTTAATTCCGGCTTGTGCATGCGTCTTATTAATCTCTTTCTTTACAGGCTTAATAGAATATCGTGTTTGCGCCGTCTGCGGAAACATCCAGGGCGCATTCTCCTAGTCTCATCCAAGCTCTGCATCAAGGCAACGGCCTTCACAACACTAGCAGAGGCAAACGCTATGCTATTCGTGGCACGAAATACATCTGTACCAGTCCCAAAGGTGTACTGCAGCTTCAAACATAAGGACCGGTGCTCCCCCCTGACTGGAACACTCCTCAATATGGCTTCAAGACTCTTCATATTCATGACCTTTGCCACCTGAATACGGACCAAGATCATGAGGGTAGACGACGTGCCAGTCTCCTGCTCACTAAACTCCCAGAGTCAGCATCGTCTTCATTGGCCGCGCATATTGTAAATCCCGCCTGACCATAAACCAAGTGCATGGCTTGAGCGTTAAGCGCCGGAACACTGTACCTAATGGCAGGATCAGGCGTTTAGGCCCTAGGCTCAATGAGCTGATATGATAAATATAGAGCTTCATATGGCCAATTTCTCGGGGCATCCATTCGCGGCAGGGAACGTCAACCACATGATCGATAATGATGCGGCCGACCGGCATTAAATTGCAATCACATGTCAGTTGGCGATGACTGAAACAGGGGGCGTCATGAGAGAAATTGCGTGCCTCTTCATTTCTCGCGGGTTGGGGCATTTTCGTTTCTCGCCGTTCTTCATATCACACTGCTTGGAACCACTGCCTGCGCTTAATCGGTAGACAGGGACAAGTTATGAGCCAATTTGACATTGCAAATTCAAATCCTAGGTAATTGCTTACCAGCTGTTACTGAATGTTGATCGCCCGGACAAGCGGAAGAATTGGGTGAGACCAATGGTGGCGCGTCTAGATTCACTGCTTCCACCTCGTCCCGCTGCTGTTGACTCTTCCCAACAAGCTCGTGGAGGTCCTTTCTGACTTGTACACTTTCAGCTTTGACCCTCTCAGCCTCATCCCGCTTTTTGGCCAAATCTTTAACCTTCTGTTCCAGGTTTGCGCGAATATTGTCAGCAGGATAACGAAGGACCTTGCGAACAGATGACGAAATTCGAGTTGAATTGGAATGGATATAGTCGAGATTCGAAAGCTGTATGGAAATTTTGTTCGCCAGCCGCTGATGCAATGAAATCGGAATCTGTTGGAGAACATACGCGGATGCGGCAATACCTTGAAGAGCAGTCAGCCAAAGAACAACACAACCACAGAAAACAAGGAAACAAGTGAGCCAATAAAATAAGATTTCGCTTACCAGCAATCAAGATTCCTGGAAGGATTAGTTGCCGGACATTAAAATTGCTCAAGACACGTGTTGTTGCCAGAGCGTCATCGACCCATGTGCTCATTCCCATCATCTTAGAAACCACAGTGCCTGTGACAGTAAGAGCCATACCAGCCTCAGCAACCTTTCTCTTGGTGCTGCAAGAGTACTGATAAGTCGACCAGATCCCTAATATCGACAGAAACGTCAAGTTGCCGTGCAGAGACATGGCGCTTACGCCGAAACATAACGTCTGGCCGGAACTGGAGGTTCTGGAAGTCATTGCTGGTATGAAGCAGACCAAGTTGTTTAATGGTGTTGACCCCTTGAGTGGTTCTGCGTTTGGCGTATTCCTCACAAGTAGTGACTGCACTATCAATATGTGACAGCATTGCTTGTGTCAGGTCATGGGCATATTGAAAAGCGCCAAAAACACCAGAGTAGGGGATATGGTGAGTGGTGTTCCCAACCTGGATGACGGCTTTGTTGAGGGCAATGCGGCTGTGGTTATACACTTCCTTGCAAGTGTCTTCAATGTTCTGATCGATCTGTTGGCCAACTTCAGACCTAGCCTTCCAACTCAATTCAATCTGGGGTTCAAGTTCCTTGAGGTCCCTGGCAACTCGCTTTGCGCAACTTGTTCGTTCACACTAGCCAATGAATGGATATCGTTGAGTATGTTTAGTAAGTAGGTTCTCACAGGTGCTAGCTTGGATCTCGCTCGCTTCTCTAGCACAAACCGACGCAGGGACTGCTCCAAAGCTTGGAAGTCTCGAACTTTGTCGTCGTCATCGCTTGAGGTCCCGTCCTGATCATTATCGGGATTACCAC